>CABFVZ010003108.1:0-11866 GCA_902151445.1 Timema monikensis
TTTGCTTTTCTAAACTGTTCTTCCAACCAAAATCAAACTATTTGGCTTAACCTTCAAAAATACCCACTGGGTTCATTTATTATATTTTCAGACAAATTAGTCGCATTCATAAAATCATGATAATAAACCACTTATGGTGACCGCATGTTCTAAAATGTATCTATTAAAGATCGTATATTAAATAATAATTTTCAAAATCAATTTTAAGTTTGAAAAAAAAATTAAAAACATATATTTAGTGTTTAAGTTGTCATTATTTTTATAAAAGATAAATAAAATGTTCACGTTTACCTTCAAGAGATAACAAATCCATCTCTCAGGTAACAACTATACTCAGAAGTTGGATAAATAAATACCTCTTATTGTTTCATATTCTCCTATTACTTGATTGTAAATTCCTGTTTCTGAGGCGAGAAAATAAGCTGGTGGAGACAGCTAAAATCAATTTTTTCTCTTTTTATATAACTACTCTTTATTTTGGTGTTAAAAAGACTAACAAACGGCATTGCAAAAACCACTTTTTAGGGCTAGAGGGTCATGAGATGTCGACATCCATCAACATTTTGGACTATATTATTTTTACGGTCACAATACTTTACCTTTAGTTTACGAAAAGTTAAAAAATATTTGTATTATAAATAGACCTACATATTTGCAATGATAAGTAATTTCATATTTCAAATAGTTTCATAGATATGATAAAAAAAAAAAATTTATGCATCAGACCAGAGCCCTTACGAGTCATTTTGCCGAAATATTTAGGGTAGCTATTTTGTTTATAATATTTATAAATGTTTAGAAATGAAATTTAATCAAACTCATTAGAGCCGATTTTGAAAAAATCTCTTTTTTCTTCTTCAGTAAACTACCCTTAATTTTAGGGTTAGATATACAATTCCAAAAACCCCTTGGGGTAGCCCTATGTAAGCCCTAGTTACCAAGTTTTAGCCAGATTGGTAAAATAGTGTAGGCTCTAGTTGTAGGTACAAACAGACAGACGGAAATTAAAAAAAAACACTTTTCAGATTCAGAGGGTCATGAAATGTCGAAATTCATCAAAATCTTGAGTTCGAAATTTTTGATTATCACAATACTTTCTCTACCTGAAAGATAGTGATAAAGTAATAATTCAGATGGCAATAAAATATGGGAATAATATTTTACAGTGGAAGAGAGTATGAATAAGTAAAAGGTTTTTAAAAAAATATACAAACAATTCAGTATTTATTATTTTCAATATACAGAGTTTAATTTCAAGGCACATGATAGTATTTGACTTGCTTTTCAACCAAACACTTTCAATAAATTGTTACATCAATATTCACTAAATATATCCATGCAAAACTTATTTACATATTTAAATTAAAGTTTGAATGAATTCAGAGTGTATTAAATTGAAAGATTAAGTGAATAATTCCAAGCTCCAACACTAAAATAAAGCATATTTTTTATATAATATTGCTAAAATGAAAGAGTTTATCAATTAATAATTGCAATATTAGCCATAAAACATTATTTCCATCATCTCATTTATTACCATTTGACATTTAAACATATTAATCATTTTTAAGCCATAGTATCACCAAATTACCCGAGTCATTCTAATGTCTCATAATTAATTAATTCAAAAAATATCTTTAACTTTTTTGGAAAAAAAAATCCTTGGTAAATTTCTACTTTGTCGTAAAAATTGAACTTTTTGGGCTGTAATCAACATCAAGAATAAAAGTGCGTATTTGCATTGGTGTCAGATTTATGGTCATAGGATCTATGTTGTCTTGATACTTTGGTTTTTCTGAAAAGGTTTCAAAGACTTCATTGGATTCAACTTGCCACACAAGTCGGTCCGAGTCTTTGAGCCATTGATTTGCGCCAAGGGTAGTTTCTCTTGCAGACACAACGGTGAAGGGTGAAAATAACTTCTGAAATAAAATACATAACCACCAATTTAAATAAATTAAGAGATTAATTATTCAATCTATTATATTTGTTGATTATGGTTATAGCTGCAACTAAATTTCATATTAATTAAAATTAAAAATTACACCTTGACATGTAAAACGAACCAGTGACATTTGAATTAGTACGCCAATGCTCTAACCACTGAGCTATCCAGGAATTTTCCCATGATTAGGGTCATTCTTCACTCATATTTTAAGGTGGAGTCTATGATTGACATGCAGAAATCGTCAGCAACATTTATGTGAAAAATTAAGTCCTTGGTTGAAATTAAGTCTTTGGATTACTACCCCACTAAGCTATCAGGATATGCACCTTCGTACAGTTATCAGCATTTAGCTCTCCTGAGTCAAAGGTGGCTGCGTTATTTGATAGCTCGTGATCTAAATTGATCAGTCGTATGTAACTATTTTCACATGTCCAGGCAGACAAGCTACCAACTGAGCTAAGGTATAGTATATAAAATAAACTATCATTCAAGATTTTAAAAAAACAAATATATATGGTATGTATGATAAAATACACTTCCAACCCAAGTCTGTTACTATTCCTAATGAAACGCCAATAAAATCCAAACTGTACCTGTAGATAGACAGTGACTGGTTTAGAGAGAAGAGGGTCATCTGTCTTCTCAAGGGTGTGTTCCAGACGAAGCAGCAATGAACGACCTTGCCAAGGCTCCAAGGTCAGTATTTGCACATTAGGTGGGAGAGCGTTAGTCAGTCCAGAATACTGAAACAGTTTGGTTAAATTATGATTTTAGTTTAAAATAATTTGAGCCTATTCTTAAGTTTCAGAATGTTGAATCCAGATCTAAAAGTCTTGCTAGGATTGTATCCAACTTCAAAACTATAATTTTAATTTTTTTTCATGTATTTAATGTGTATTTTCTGGACCAACTGATTAAATCAGCACATGATTTATAAATAAGTACATGCTTAAAAATGAGGTGGCCCAATGGCTAAATAGTTTTATAATATAAGAAAATGATTAAACTAAAGAAAAATGAAAAATAAACTATAAAGAGAGTACACACATGGATCCTTCATATGCAAATTGTGCATGGGACTTGTAGAAGAACGCTTTCTACATTCTTAGCCCATCAAATCATATCTATGGCCTCACTACATCGACAACAATTTCATGATCTGGTCTCACTCCGAAGAATCCTCGGACATCTTTCTAGATATCTCAACAATTGCAGCCCCTTAAACTTCACCCACAATAAATCACAACATAGTCTTACCTTCCTTGATGTGAATCTGTTCTTTGAAAACAACCAAATTCATACCACTGTACATATAAAACCCACCAATCACCAACAATACCTCCACTACCATAGCAGCCATCCTTCAGCCACAAAAAGGTTTCTACCATTCAGTCTTGCCACACGAGATAAACGGATATGTTCAGAACCCGACGATCTAACTGAATATTGTAAACAACTCTCCACAGCTTTCCAAAGCAGAGGTTACCCCAAGCCTCTAATAGACAACCAAATCTCCAGAGCACTCTCCAAGGATGACTATGAAAAATTAGTGTTTTCAGGATATTTAATTTTTTTTATATCCGAGGTTAGCATTAAAAATCACGATTTATACTTTTACACATTATGATACCTACATTTTGATTCTTTGTTTACAGCCTTTAAAAGATTTCACGCTAGGTCAAAGCAAGGCCATTAATATATATGAACCTTGCTACAAACAGTCATGTTTGGCAAAATTATATCTTGTTAAATTTTATTCCCTTCTCCTTATTTGATAGTAGTTTAGTATTCTATGATGACATGTTTCGATGTTATTATTTGGTCTAAACCTAAGTTGATAATCGATTATTTCAATATTACTATTTGTAAGACTCAAATATAATGAAATCAAGTTTTTAAGTTAGATATTACTAAGCGTGAAATGTTTTGTGCGTATTTATTTTTGATTTTTCTATGAATATTTGAATAAATAGTTAAATACACAATATGAACCAAAAATGTAGACAGTTTTATCTTAGTTTTTTTTAACGAATACTAATTCGACTCGTATTTACGTAAATAATAACATCGCTTTCAGCTTATAATATAATTGCTTTTTGAGAAAAATAACACCCCTTTTACCCTACAAATAACCTCACCTTATTACATGTATCTACTTATAAACTAACTTAAATATAAAATAATGTGAGAAATCCAAACTGGGACCCTTAGTTCAGTAGACAGACATGCTACCTACTGAGCAAAGGTGTCAGATTCAAAATTACAAATCTTGATATTTCTTTATTATGAAAACCTCTTTTCGCTTTATGAGGTAGTTGTATTAGATTTGGACGAAGGTACAGGTGTTTGCCCTTAATGTTGTTCCTTTTACATGTTCCTATTTAAGTGTCCTATCATGCTTTACAAATCTTATTTTTTACCTTTCGTGTGTTTTATGGTTTCCTCTTTTAGGGAAGTTCCATTGTACGTTTCACACCCACACTGATGAGTTTCGATAGAATGAAACCTAGGTGGGCAGAAACGATCAATTTTCTTCAAGAGGCGGCCATTACCTCTTTGTCCAGTGGCAGCAAAGTTAAGTGTGAAATGTGTTGTGTTCTTTTTGTTGTAAAAACTATATTGGGTTGGTTTCCTATTATATTTGAAAGATTTGAAATCAGATGTGAAATTTCAAGTCCAAATAAATGCAAGATTCCGATGCTATGGTATTCAATCCAAAATATAAATAAGAATCGAACTTATTCCTTTAAATAAGTTAAAATATATATTCAAGTGCCATTTTTGATCTTAACAAAAGGTAAACATGTGAGAATTGTTGCACAGCCTTCACAACATCACATTATTTAATTCACCCACAAAGAATTATTATTAACATATAAAAAATAATTGTTAAGAATAGAACTAAGCAATATGTTTGTAGTGAGGAGAGCAGTGACTTAGCTTAGTACAATATTCACCTCCATTTTGTAGGTGGAAGCCCATTGTTTGAAAGTGAAATCATTGGCTGGAGACAAGAATGTCCAGGGAGATAAAAGCTTTCTCTGGGCCAGATCTCTCTCCAGGGCAGCTAAACTGGGACTGGCACCAATGGGTGGAATGGTTCCGCCAATCACATAATGCTTCCCTCTTGCCACCAAGCCTTTGCCGAAAGCTGTCTCATTCAACGCTTCTTCAACCCCAAATGCATCGTCATGAAGCAGGCGGCGATGGAGCTATTCATGAACAGAAATAATTATTTAACCATCTATCTGTTGGAAAATTATAATATTACCTGCTCTGATGGTCAAATGGTCTAAGGCGTCAACCTTACAAGAGACTAGAATACCAATGTCAAGAATATCGAGGCTCAAATCCCAGCCGGGTGTAGTGAGGGTGGTTTTTCCAAAATTGTTTTTCACTCCACTCCACACAAATGCTTCCTTTAAATTTAAACACCTATGTGTATAACGTGAACATGTGGTAAAAAACAACAACTATAATATGATTGTAAAGTCCTATACAAAAGAAAATTAAAATAATATAATAAAGACTCATTCATAAATGTTTGCTTATCCGATGAACTTAACACCGGTATGCAAATTAGCAGACTCCCACACACCCCGGGCTTATTAATTATTTCTGTGAGCGCCTAAGATTCCAATAACACTTACTCATTAGCTCGGACTTGGCGCATTTTCACTGTGAGCCGATGCAAGTCTTAAGAAAAGTGGGCCTGTAGATTTTTTGGTGGACCTCTAAAATATCCTGTGCTTATTTGCAAGCCTGACTTAAAAATATTTGTATATTGATTTTAATGTACAAACATGTCACACAACTCTAATAATGCATATTAAAAAGAAAATTATTCATTTTTTATTGGGTTTTTTCCAAGCAATTAATGAAACACGAGTTTTAACTGCAGTGTGTCAGGCCATATCATAATCTGTGGTACTAAGGTAAGAGTTTATTTTTAAATAATTTGATATGAGAAAAAAATCTCGATTTGTATCCATATGCATTGTATGATTGAAGATGATCCTATTATTTCTGATGTAGAGTGAATAAATAACCAAATATTAGGGCTCTGCGAGTACTCGGATTTCGAACTCCAAGCCGAGCTCATTCTTTAAGCTTGAGATCGAGATCGAAAGTTTTGTAGGCTTGTCATTTTCGAGCTTTCACTTGATATACTTAATAATCAAACTACTTTCAACCGGTAAATTTATTCAATATTGTCATCCATTTTGAATTATCCTTGATTGAAGATGTTTACTTGTATTACCATGACAAAGCAATGAAAATTAAAATAGCTAAGTAGATTACTATATAATTGGATGATTCTTTTTACTATCTTAACCTAGTTCCTTTCTAAAATAAAAATGTATGTTATATTAAAAATATGATATCAAGAATATATTATTATATTGAATGTTTTCAAACTTAAGATATTTAAAATTCGTATTAATTAATACGTTTAACTACAAAACTTGCAATAGTTTAGTTACTAGTTAGTTATAGAATTGTGTTGGTTAACCTGTCTAAAATCAATGTTGAGCTTACGTAATGCAGCACATATTTTACCAAACTTACCACATTTAAATTAAAAAAGCATTTACTATTTCATATTGTTTGCTAGATATATTATTTCAATAAAAAATTGAATTGAAATAAATTTCTCAATAAAATAATGTCTAACATACAACTCTCATGTGCAACTGTGCATAGAGGAATGGAAATGGAACGGAAGACGTGATCATGCATGATTACATTAAGGAATAATAAACGAAATATGAAACACTTCAAATTTCTACCTGTTTATGATTCTTACATTTTCTTATATGGTAAATTAAGTTAGTGAAGCATATTTTGGGGAAATATTACCTTATTAAAATGAAAATGTTATTAACTTTTTAACAAGACAATGTAGAAACACTCTACAATAATGTAAAGTGATAGTGGAGGAAGTCAAACTGAAAGGATTGTTAGGTTAGGCCTAGATATAAACAAACACACTTCTTTATTTCTACTTACACTTTTATGCTTCCCAAGTCTTCAAATTTCAACAGTTGCCCATTGTTTTGAATTTTCTTAAATATTTATTTTTCATATTACATATTTCATACATTGATAAAAAAGTAATATTTCCAAAAATTCAAAACAATATGCAGCTGTGGAAGTTTTGAAGAAGTGGGAAGTGTAAAAGTTTAAGACATGGAAAGAGCAGTGTTTTGTTCCTATCTAGACCTAACCTAACTATCCTTACAGATTGGCTTCCTTCACTATCAATCACTTTATATTATTGTACAGTGTTTCTACAATGTTTTATTATACATTTCAAGCCATCATGCATTTATTAAATTTATTACTTTTTTATAATAACTTGTTAGTGTAATTTTAATGACCTTAAAGACATGAGTGTTGAAACTATTTTAATTATCTTTTCTATTAGGCCCTAAATTTATATTTGAGTGTTGTTCTTATTTTTAAATTGTGTCTTTTTTAAGCATTATTTCTAATTTAAAAACCTATATTTCCATTTAGTAACTTTTTTTTTACAAAACTATTTATATTTATGAAAATGAGTGTCATTCATATTTTAAGAACATGTGTTTTAGTATATTTTTTAAATTTCAAATTTTAATGATGTGATATTTACATTTTAAATAAACAAATATATACTCTTAACATTTTAAAATTATGAATATACTCAAACTCGACTCGAACTTGGGATCTTTTAGAAACACTCGAGTTCGACTAATGAAAAAACCCTAGTTCGCAGACCCCTTCTAAATACATTCAAAACATTATATTACCATAAGTTCAATCTCTCCATCACCGAGACTGGATCCACCCTGGGCTCTGTCGGTCAATACGGCAACTTCTACATTCTTGGTGGTGTCCCTGATGAGGATCCTGGAGGTGACGGGGTAGTAGTTGGCCGCAACTGGCTCAGAAATGTTAACCTCCCAAGTTGAACGGAAGTTGCGTTTGCGTTTCAAGAGTTCTCGCCCGTTGGAATCTGTGTAAAATGTTCCGTTGGTTTCTAATTCGATGCTGAACTTGCTGATCACTTCTTTGCCTTCTTTATCTCTGGAATATATAAAGGTCATAGATAATAGATACTAAAATGTTGGGAAGTGTGGTAGAGGAAATAAGAGGAAACGAGAGAGAAACTGGGTAGAGGGGGAGGAAAACGGAGGCCTTTTACAAAAGCGTAAGAAGTCTGAGCCACAGAAATGCAAAGGAGTGATTTACCATTCACTAGTACTATGCCCCAATACTGCAGTATGCCCCAATACAGGGTGACGAAGGACAGGAACAAGAGAAGGATACAGACTAGGACAGACAAGGATAGACAGGGTGAGAGAGAGAGAGTGAAGGAGGAAAGGATAGAGAATGTGAGAGTGGGGTGGTATAGACATGTGAAGAGGATGGAAGAGGGGAGTGAGGGGAGTATTCCAAGGAGGATGCTCGAAATGGAGGTGACTGGCCGGGGGCCAAGAGGAAGACCCAGGGATAGGTGGATAAAGGGAGTGCAGAGGAGAGAGGAGAGGAGTGGAGTGGACCGGCGTGGAGGAAGAAAGGTAGGTGGGAGGATAGAAGTAAATGGAAAAGTTTATAATGTCCAAGACAGACCCTGCCAGTGGCAATAAACTGTGAATGATGACGAATATAAACAAAAATACATCATTAGACAGAGATATACATATGAAACAACTTGAAGAAGTACTCACTCCACAGGAATCGGTCCTACGAGCCACTCGAGTTCAACATGATTCTCTTCTTTATAGACTCTGATGACCTGGCTCATCCAATCAGAGAACACTTGATGAATCTCTTCAACGACTGGACCTACAGAAACGGTTGATTGACATCATTTTGAGATCGAAAAGATGACAACCAATGTAATACTGTACTTTTATTATATATTATACGTTTATTTGTGTTCCAAGTCCACTTTTTCAATTTGAGGCCAAAACGATGTTTGAATATTTTTTGTTAGTTGTTTTATGATTGAAAAAAATATATATTGTGGTTATTTATTCATAAAATCACAACTTACATGTTAGTTCCCCCCTCCCCTCCCCCATATGAATACTGATTCGTAATGTATACATTAGCTCAGAAAGGGTTTTAATGACCATAAATTAAGTATTTCAGATCTCAATATTTTGATTGGTGAAGTTTCATAATTGTTGAAACCAGAATTTTTTTCGAAGCAAAGTCGAAGCTGACATTTGTTTCGAAGCCAAGTTGAAGTTTTGAAGCTTCACATACCACTAATGTTCATTTTAAATATATCCTATGTGCTATTTATGTGTGTGTCTCTTTATAAGAAAAAGAACAAACAACTTTTGATAATATCCTAAAGTGATTAAAAACTCATACGAATTCAATTAGTGTTCTTCAAACTAGAATTATGTGTCCATTTAATGAACTAACCTTTGTAGACCTCTGAGACAGGTTTGGGAGCAATTGTGATGGGAGTTTTTTGCTTGGGTCGGAAAATGTAAGCCCCTGATGACCGATTGAAAAAGTGACGATTATCTCCTGTGAATCCAGTGTAGTAATAGAAGTTCTGATGTAATGGAAGATTTTGCTTGTCGTCGAGGAACAACTGGACCTCTCCAGTAGATATGGCTAACTGCACCTTGTTACCCTGTTATATAAAAATATTTATAAATTATAATAAATTGTTAAGTGGGCAACATAAAATATATATTTATCAACAGGCAAGAGTTCAATGCACAGGATTTGGCACAATGTGATCAAATAGAATGGAAGTGGGAGGATGCCAAGAATATTAATAGAAGTATGAAGTATGTAGGGAAGCGACCGCAAGGAGACCAAGGAAGAGATGGGAGGAACAGATAACAGCAAGTGTGCAAGTGAGAGGAGGAGAGTGTAAGGATATTAATTGAGGAAGAATGGTGGAAGGACGGAGGGAGATGGAGGCATTTTACTAGACAAACCCGGCCACAGGCTGGAAACTGTTGTTGTTGATGATGATTATGATGATGATACAATAGCTTTGATAAATTAGTTAAATAATGATATTTTAGTAATTTTGACGAAAGGTGCAAATAGAGAGGATATAATGAGAAGAGGACAGCAGGGAGAGTTGTTCTCTAGGTGTGTAAGAGACCTGCTACAGAGAAGAGAAACACCCTTGAAGTGTAAGGAAGTGTTGTACAGGGCGTACTTTGTAGCTATTGTCACATTTGCAGCAGAAACATGGACATTGAATGTAAGAGAGACTAGGAAAGTGGAGGACATGGGAATGAAGTTTGTGAGGAGCATGTTAGCTGTCACAAGGAAAACCAAGATTAGGAATGAAGTTATCCGGAAAAGAGTGGGATAAAAAGGAGTACATGAGATAGTAGATGAAGCACAAATGAGATGGTATGGACATGTAATGAGGATATTGGAGTAGATGAGATAGTAGAGGAAGCAAGACTGAGATGGAATGGACATGTAATGAGTATGTTGGAGTACATGAGATAGTATAGGAAGCAAGAGTGAGATGGTATGGGCATGTAATGAGGATGTTGGAGTACAAGAGATAGTAGAGGAAGGTAGACTGAGATGGTATGGGCATGTAATGAGGATGTTGGAGTACATGAGATAGTAGAGGAAGCAAGAGTGAGATGGTATGGGCATGTAATGAGGATGTTGGAGTACATGAGATAGTAGAGGAAGCAAGACTGAGATGGTATGGGCATGTAATGAGGATGTTGGAGTACATGAGATAGTAGAGGAAGCAAGACTGAGATGGTATGGGCATGTAATGAGGATGGAAAAAAAGAGGATGCCAAAGAAAATGATGGAAATGAAGAATGTAGGAAAAAGAGCGCAAGAGAGCCCAAGAAGGAAATGGGAGAAGCAGATATCAGAAAGTATTCAAGTGAGAAGAGAATAATTGAAGCAATTAAAGAAAGGAAGGCTAGAGTAATTCGGAGACATTTTACTAAACTCACCCAGCCAGAGGCTGGTAACAGTTGATGATGATGATTTTTGTGACTATCACAAGTGTAATGTTTTTCTTTAAGCTAGTAATCTTAATTGTCATTGTTGACTATTTGTAAGCCATTTAGCTCAAGGAGACCAAATGAGGAAGGTATATACTAAGGAATTAAATAAACCACCACGCGAGAGGTTTATAATCACAATGTAGATATGTACAAGGACTCAACCCAGTACTCTTGGGTGGGTGTCCTAAACATAATCTATATATAATCAACCCTAGTTGGTATACATATCATTCAAAGTTTGTCCTAAGAGACTAAAATATATGTAATATGGTTCCATCCAATATAATAATATTTAGCACCGCGTCTTACTACCCATTCGGGTTATACGCTCCAGCCAATATAAAGAGAAGATAAATTATTGCCAGATGGATAAAGACATCTGATTTACCGAGCGTATGATGTCACTCGGTACACGATCCAGCGTGTTACACACACATAGCTATATGGAAGACAAACTAAGCTGTTAAAAATCAGGTCACATTTTGTAGCTATGACATAATCATCATAATCTTGACATAGGTTAAAGCCACATTTTGGAAGTGAAGTGTTGGACAGAAGTGTACGTACGTTGTTGTGTAGAGTGATGAGGTCTCCCTCTTCTGTTGTAGACGTTCGAGCTGTGCTTTTCTTCTTTGAGCCGGTAACATAGTAAGAACGATAGCCAAGTGGTGGCAGACTGACTGCTCGAAAAACCAGCTCACTTGTCGCTAAGCTGAACCGACCAGGGATATTCAGCACTGAGGCGGGAATGGGAATAAGCTGGGACACCACATCCTTATCTTTAAAAACACAACAACAACAAAATATGTAGAAACATATTTAATAAATCTCAATTTTCATAGACCTTTGATGAAAAAAATATTATTTGATAGTTGTAGCTTATCTTAGTGTGGGGGGAGGCGGGGGG
>CABFVZ010003108.1:11900-26061 GCA_902151445.1 Timema monikensis
GGGGGGGGGGGGGAGAAAAGCACACACACAAATATATATATTCTTTTTAGCACGGCGCCTTACTACCCACTCGGGTTATACACTTATGTACCAATTACACTAATGGTTTTACGGATTAGGAAGTTATATTTATAGAAAGTGTACCCGCATTTGCACAGAAGGAGAGTGGAAAACAATTTTGTAAAAAATAAATCAGTACACCCGACTGAGATTCGAACCTCAATCTCTCCCTCATCGGCAGTTTAGTTTGACACAAGAGTAGCGCTTTAGACCATGCGACCACCGTAGCGGGTAATAAAATAATCCGGGGAACATAATTATCATGTATTTTGAAGGATGAAAAGCCAGTAATGTGGAAATTCCTAATAGATAATCTGGCTAGGAGCAAACCTTAGCCTTTTGGGTCAGAGCCAAGCAAGAGAGCCATGTGACTATAAAGTTGCATTTGTGAATATTAAAGACTTGTGTTTTCTAGCAACACTTACTGTAAGGATCCTTGACGGAATAGGTCTGTCCTGTAACGGGAACACGGACGTAAAGAGATACAGGATGACTCAGAGGGTTGTATACGGTAACCACAAAGTTTGATGACTTCTCCGAGACCTCGCACTGACTGATGTTAAGAAGCATACACGAGTCCAGGTTAACTTGCGGCGCTGGGTTTGTATCATCGAGATGATTGTTGGTAAACAACTTGCTGTGAAAATGATACATACACACTTAAACCAATACCCAACACACACATAAATAGGTAAAATAAAATAGACCGCAGCTTAATTAAATAACTGTGCACATAAAAGAGCATGTTGGCTCAGTTTATCAGGATTTCCCTGAGTAGTCCTGGGAGAGTGTGATAAAACTTTTAGATGCTTAGGACAATCCTTGCGATATCACTTGTTTTGTGTGCCCTCTTATCTCACTCTTCAGAGAGAGAACCACGGTAATAATATACTGTTAAAGAGTTGTGGTAAAAAGAGTACAGGTTGAATAAAAAATAATAAAAAACAAGGTTGATTTGATATGATATGAACATGTAATTATCATTATTATAATTATTACTATTAGGTGTTCTGTCTCATAGGTCCATTCCTTTTGTGAATGAACTTAAACCGCCAATGCGCCCTGTCCTCTGCCCCCTCCTTCAACTCCCACAATTTTCTTTATTTCCTTCGACTCATCTAATATTTGAGTCCTCCTCCTTCCTAAGCTCCTCTTTCATGTAATGAGAATGAAAAAAAGGAAATAATGCCACAATAAACGATGGAGATGAAGTACGCAAGGAAAAGACTGCAAGGGAGACCAAGAAAAGGATAGAAGAAGCAAATAACATTTTTTTTAGCACCGGGTCTTGCTATCCATTCGAGCTATACGCTTATGTGTTAAATATGCTAATGGTTTTAGGTATGAAAAAGGTTATATAAATAGTAAGTGTACCCCCGTTTGCACCGAGGGAGAGTGGAAAACCATCTGGGAAAAACCACACTGAGTATTGTACATTCGACTGAGATTCGAACCTTGATCTCCCTGTCATCGGCAGTATAGTTTACGGCGAGAGTGATGCCTTAGACCATGTGGCCACCAAATGGTTTGTATGTGAATTAATGATAGCAAAATTCAAATAACTAAAAAAAGTTTTCCACAGATTAGGAAATTTATATTCCTCTACCAAAAGAATTTGTAAAATACATGCCTGAACAAACAGTCTCTTAAAACAATCGTATTGTGAGACAAAGGTAAATATTTAAAGCTATATAAAAAGAAAAAACCGTTTAAAACAAATTAATTATATTTTTTCAACCCCCTATAATTAGAGTGTTTCGTATACACAAATTTTATCTGTTGTTGTTCTATATGTCACACCGTATCATATAAGAGTTGATTTATTAATTAACATTTTTAACCAAAAATACACACTTTATTTACTAGTTTTTCATATCGAAATCCAATTTTTTACTATCGAAATCCAATTATTTCATTTATCACAAATCAGTGTCTATTTAACTCTTTTTTCTTCTTCTAAAGGCGTTGTAACAAATATAAGATTGTATTGTACATTCTAATCTAAGGGTAGAAGAAACATACTTAAAGGCTGTATTAGTGATGATATCACACTCTACGATGCCGAGATGCAGCATCCGAGCATAGTCTTCGGCCACGACTTGTTTCTCAGTCCCTGTTATGGCATCGTGATGTTGCATCACCCCCATCGCCTCCCTCATAGCGTTAAGGTCGACCTTGTCTTCTGGACCTAGGTCAGTTAGAGCGTACAGCTGCTTGCAGATCTACAAACAATATCATTCACATCTTCAAGCTCAAGAAAACACTTTTAGGTTGTATCTAGTGTTATATTTAGGGACGGACTCTCGAATCCTTAGGGAGATTCGAGATTCAAGGATTCGAGAAAATTTTGGTTTTAAGGATAAAATCCTTTCAAATAAAACTATTTTTTCAATTTTTTAAGTGAAATTAATTCTAGAGCGCTAATACCACTTATTAGTGGTTCAAAACCTATTATAATTATGGGATAAACTCAATATCCAGACCTCAAACCAGTAATTTAACACTTAACTGAAGTTATGAATGTTATAATGAATGTATAGTAAGATAGAATGTTAGCATTTATTTCCTATTTGTATTTTTTATTATACAATTATACTTAATTCCTCTTGTGTACATAATTATTTCTAAGATTGTGGATTTGAAGGTAAAATGGAGAAAGAGATTTGAGATTTAGATTCGTCAAATAATAAATTCGATCCAACTATAGTTACAAACCTTAATTCCTGTTTTGCTCATGGCCAAAATCTCGAATGAATTTTGACCTTTTTTTGGACAGAGCAGTGCGAGCGACCCAAATACTCCACCAATGAGCTAACGTCAGATTTATAAAATGATATTTAAATAATGGATTAGTTAATAATTTTAGAGGCATTGAAAGTATTTAATAATAGACATTTGATAAGTTAGATCAACCTATTTGAAAGATTTTTAATAATGTTCATATATATTTGGTGAGGAGTAATAAGTGCTCTCTTTTTATATCCTCATTACAAGCGCATACCATCTTAGTCTTGTTTCTTCTACTATCTCATATACTCCAACATCCTCATTACATGTCCATACCATCTCAGTCTTGCTTCCTCCACTATCTCATGTACTCCAACATCCTCATTACATGCCCATACCATCTCACCCTTGCTTCCTCTACTATCTCATGTACTCCATCATCCTCATTACATGACCATACCATCTCACCCTTGCTTCTTCTACTATCTCATGTACTCCCTATACTCCTACTCTTTCCCAGATAACTTTATTCCTAATCTTGTTTCTCCTCGTGACAGCTAACATGCTTCTCACAAACTTCATTACTGTGGCCTCCACTTTCCTCGTCTCTCTTACATTCAATGTCCATATTTCTGCTGCGTATGTAACACTAGGTACAAAGTACACCCTCTACACTTCCTTACACTTCAAGGGCACTTCTCTTCTCCCGTTCAGGTTATACGCCTACATACTAATTATACTAATGTGTTAGGAATTAAGAAGGTTGAATTTAGGGGAAGTAAACCCAAATTTGCGTGGAGGGAGAGTGGAAAATCAATCAAGGAAATCCACCCTCATTGCACCCGACCGGAATAAAAACCCCGTCATCGGCAGTCTAATCGATTGCGAGAGTAATACCTTAGATTGTGCGGACACTGAAGCGGGTTAGTTAGTAGTTGTGTTATGTTTCGGAAAACCGCCAGTGATCGGACAAGAGCCACTCAAACTCTTGCTCGTGGGAATAGCCGAGGTAAACCTAAATGAAGGTGCACCTATTATTATTACTATCATTTATTAATTTATGACCATCCTGGATTCAGTACCTGCAAGAAGTTGTTCCCAACTCTCTCGAACCTCTTGATGGTGGGTCTGGAGGTGAAGTAGCCCGTCCAGTAAGAGTTGGGGTCACTGGCATACGGGAAAAAGTCGTCGTTCTTGGTCGGCCACGTCAGGTTGGCGTCATTGACAGCCTTCAAGTAGCAAGAAGGGGTGGAGTAGACGAGATTCAGATTGCTGTCTTCTTTAGCGTTTACATAACTGTATCAGTAAAGAACGCACGCTTATTTTGTATTTTATACATATTTAAAAGGTATTTAACATTCACTTTCTGAACCAACTTATAAACTAACATAAATTTATAACAGAGATCCAGATGTAACATCCAGCCTCCCTCCTCCTATCTCCCCTGTTAATTCATCACTGTGTAAGGGGAAACCAACATTTCACCAATGATGCATTTTACAAACATCGATTTTCATCCAGAGGCAGTCATTCATTACCTCTTTGTCCAGTGGCAGCAATGTAAAGTGTGAACTGTGTTCTTTAAGTTTTAAAAGCCATGATGTGTTTGTTCTGTTTATGTGTTTCTATCCACCTTCTTCCAAATATATTAAGTTTTCACTTATTTGAAATATCTAACATGCACTTCCTGAAATGACTGATCATATCAGCACACAACCTTATAAAAAACCAACTTAAATATAGAACAGACACAACATCCATCCCCCCGGTCGTTAATTCATCACTATGAAAGGGGAAGCCCACATTTCACCGATGATAAGTATTTTGGCCATGCCAGAAATCAAACCCGGGACTCTTAGCTCGGTAGACAGACACACTACCGACCGAGCTAAGATGTCAAACAATATAATACAATTACCTCACAAAGCAAAAAAATAAATTTTATTTATATAAATATTTGATAATGGTTTGACATCATTGTATGAAATGATTAAAGTTGTATTTACAGTCTTTTGTTTACTTACCTTCGGTACTGGAGAAATTCTTCATGGCCTATTGTTTCGGGCAAATCATTTTCGTAGAATAAAGTATCAAAGTAAAAAATAAAAATAAAACTTACTTGATAAGTTTATCGAGGTTCTTAAACCAGAGGTGAGCGTCTTGGTAGTGGAAATCTTCTCCCATGGTGATGGCTATATTGTTTGTGACATAGTTTTCTGCCTGCCTTGCGACATACCCAACAAACTCGTCCACCTACACACATACATATATACGTACACACACATTCTCACACGATTTTTTTGGGGGGTGCTGCGTCTTACTACCCATTCAGGTTATATAATAATTATGCTAATGGGCTAAGGATGAGTAAGGTTGAATTTATAGGAAGTATACCTGCATCTATATGTCTAGTATATTGCAAGAATAGCGCGTTAAACCAGGCGGCCATTGAAGTGGATTCTAAGTTATCATGTAACACTTAGGCTTGTAAACATAATCTTTTCCTTCTCTATCAGCCGCCAAAATAAATGAAAGTGCTCAAGTTATTTTCAACCTCTGATGAATCTAGTGAAGTTTTTGTACCAATAGTGTGATTCTTGATTGATAAAAAAAGAGTCTTACCACCCATTAGGGTTACACACTTAAATTTAGAGGACACATTTGTGTAGAGGGAGAGTGGAAAAGCAATTAAGCAAAACACCCTCAGTACACCTAACCAGGACTTGAACCCATGCATTGCCGACATCAGCAGGCCAGTATATTATAAGAGTTAAACCATTCAACCCCAGAAACAGATTTCTTGATCATTTAAAACACTTTCTTATAGTAGTAGCCAATAATGTACACAGTGGGGTGATTCACTTGCATCTTAAGTTCTTAACCCAATCCCTGGCGCGAGCGTTGAACAACGTATTTGTTTGTCCAAATGTTCCCTGGAGCAGGCATTGAACAACGCTTTTATTTGCCCAAATGTTCCCTGGAGCAGGCATTGAACAACGCCTTTATTTGCCCAAATGTTCCCTGAAGCAGGCATTGAACAACGCCTTTATTTGCCCAAATGTTCCCTGGCGTGAGCATTGAACGTCTTTGTTTGCCCAAATGTTCCCTGGAGCGGGCGTTGAACGTCTTTGTTTTCCCAAATGTTCCCTGGAGCAGGCGTTTAATGTCTTTGTTTTCCCAAATGTTCCCTGGAGCGGGAGTTTAACAACGCCTTTATTTGCCCAAATGTTCCCTGGCGCGAGCGTTGAACAATGTCTCTGTTTGCCCAAATGTTCCCTGGAGCGGGAGTTTAACAACACCTTTATTTGCCCAAATGTTCCCTGGCGTGAGCGTTGAACAACGCCTTTGTTTTCCCAAATGTTCCCTGGCGTGGGCACGAATCAATGTTTCAATGCAATAAGTTATTGTAATGCCATCTATCAATGAACCACTGTACTTTTAGCCAGCCTGAATACTTCCTATTGAAGCTAATAGATGGGGTTACTACCAGTTCAATACTATACTAGAACCATGAATAAAGCAATAAATGAGAAAATAAGTGAATAACGAAAATATGTTTCAGATAAGAGTACACAAGTATCAAAATGGTTGACGGTCCTGCGTAGATTTGTGCTAAGCACGCGCCAGGGAATGGGTTAATAGAGTTGAGAAACTCACTTGCCGAGAGTACTTCACACATGCATGCGCTACAGGGCAGTGCTTAAAACATACAGGACTACACCGAGGAGGAGGGGAAAGAAGGGTACACCAGGTCCAAGGGCACCCATGTGGGTCTTCCAAATGGGAGGGAGGGAGGGGGGAGGNGGGAGGGAGGGGGGGGTTGGAGTCGCATATGTCTGAACTTTGGCATCCTCAATCTTTTTTTAGGAATTTAACCTTGTGGGAGGGAGTTTTAAATCATCTGTCAAAATTATTCGATAAAATTATATATGAGTCTCAAGAAACAATTTCCGCAAAAAATAAAAAAAGTCCTAAAAAATTAACAAAAATAAAATATACAGTAGTTGTAGCTGAACCCATTGAAAAGAAACATATCTTTAAGTTTATTGAACAGAACAAAATTAAAAGAAAGTCATTGAAAAGGGAATGGAAGGACATATACATTTTATCATTTTTATCTGTTAACTCAGATATTGATATTCAAATATGTTAATAGCAGACAAATCCCAAATATACTATTTTATTCTTTAATAAATATTTTAAAAAATATAAGTAAAATTGCAGAGTGATAAGGAGGGTTATGGGGACCGGGGACCAAGTTCCCCACAAATTAAAGGTACACTGTCAACCAAACACCTATTTTACAGCACTAAGTCTTTCCACAAAAATAAATAAATGTGCATTAAGTTCTATGTGTTTTTTTAACTGTTCTTTTAAAGATGTTAACGATGTAAAGTTAAGAATATTTTAATTTAGTTATTGAAGGATTTTTTTTTGTACATACAATTTAAATAGTTGTTAATAAAACCATATATGAAGTGCAGAAATGGCTGTAGTTATTTTGTTTGAAAAGGCTCCCCACTCCCCCTCCCCAAAAAAAAGTCTATTGACCCTTTAGAATTTGAGCGGATGTAAAAATATAATCTCATATAACCATGTTTACAACTAAAAACTAACTACTCATATGAGATATTTCGTCCAATTGTTGTATCTTTTTTTATTATTTGCAAATAAATTAAAACCAATTAAAATAATTGTATTTTTCCTATATATATCTTGATTTGTTTAGTTAAATGAACAAGGTTTTTTATGCAGTAAATATAGATCTAAATAAAAGCTTCAAAGATAAAATCGTACTCATTGGGAAAATCTCTAAAAATGTACAAAATTTCAAAATCCTGCAACAAAATAAAATGTGTATTTTTTTATGCTTCAAATTTCCACAAATATAATTTCATAGAGAAAAATAATCATCGGTATTTTAAAAGATAAGTAAGTGTGATTCAATATCTTTTAAATATATTGTTTCTAAGATAATATATTTTAATATTGTCACATGAAGAGATACCAAATTTAATTATATTTTTCCAGTGAACAGTTAAAGTTCATTGTTTGACTTACCTTCTAAACGTTAGTGGGTTATGGATAATGTGTTGATCCATTAACAAAGAAGGATTAAATCAAAATTGACTATGTCGTTAGCCTTGTATTAATCTTTGTGAGCACATGTTATCATACCTTACGAGTTTGTCGAGGTTCTTGAACCACATGTGGGTGTCTTGGTATGTAAAATCTCCTCCCATCGTCAGAATTGTATTGTTACTTCTATAGAATTGAACTTGATGTTTTATGTATTTGATAAATTGAGAAGCCTGATAATAAACACAAAGTCATTTATTTTGATTTTATGTAATATTTTTTATGAATCATAATTAAATTTCTAATAAAATTGACTACCTAGCTACACACAAATCAATAATTTGATTTTATCAGGGATGTGCAAAGCTTCAAAAACTTCAGATTCTGTTTGAATATTCGTTCGCTTCAACTTTGATTAGAAAGTAAAATTCCGGATTAGACAAAAAATATTTAAAACCAGAATGCACAATTTTTCTTCTTCTTCTTCTTTTAAGGTTTATGTTCTGCTGCTATTTTCATCAAAAATTAATGTTTGCATAGAAAAATCATAATTAAATTATATTTTGGGATAATAACTTAATTTATCATTTTAAGACTAAATATATTAATCATTATGTTTAAAATATAGCATTTAGTAAAATATATTTAATATCTAAATTGATATAGCTACTCAAAATTCAATTTGGCTCTGGGAATATCTCATATTAATTGATTCGACTTCCCTCCAATTTAAAAAGTGAACTTCGCACATCCCTAGATTTTATATATTTATTTTATGATTAATAAAACAACTTTGTCAATAAAAGTGATTACATTGCAAATTTAATTTATAATTAAAAGTTGTTAAAAATGGCCTGTAAGTCAACATTATTCTATAAATTAACATAAAAAAATATTGAATCAAGATGTTGTATTTAAAGAGTAATTTATGCATAAATAGAAACACCTAAGCATAGTAATCTTTTCCGTAATTTGGTTAAAACAATATAATGTGGAAAATTGGATATAAAAAAAATCAATTTTATTATGATAGCTAATCTTCCCATAAAGAAGAATGGGATTGTATCTTCTGCAATAATATATGAACATTTTATTAAAAATGAAATCTTATAGTAGTAATGAAAATTATAACTTTGCCAAAATAAGAACGCAGATTTAAAGCCAACTAAAATAGTATTGTATAAAAGCTACGTATGAAAAATTATATAATACTTTTATTTTAATAACGGTGACCTGGTGGTCTAGGGGTAAGGTGTCAGACTTCTGTGCTGGTGGCCAGGGTTCAATCCTCGGTCCCGGCACAGATTTATCTGATAGGTCCTCCATTT
Source organism: Timema monikensis (assembly GCA_902151445.1). Classification (NCBI taxonomy): domain Eukaryota; kingdom Metazoa; phylum Arthropoda; class Insecta; order Phasmatodea; family Timematidae; genus Timema; species Timema monikensis. The sequence continues at coordinate 21,095 of CABFVZ010003108.1, forward strand.
CATCTCACAATCACCCTACCATTTACACATTAGCGTAAGTGCGTATAACCCGAATGGGTAGTAAGACGCGGTGCTATTAATAATAATAATAATATTTTAATAATGTTCATTTCTAACATTTTTAAATACCAGTATTTAAATATAAATTTATGGTGGTTTTTTTTTTCATTTTTTATTTTAACCTCTTTTTAATATATCTAAATAAATAAAATAGTCAAGTAGTGTACCCTGCGAGGAACATTGTACTCTGGACTGCGGTCGTCGTCTATGATTGGTTCATCAGTGCAAAGAATGTCAAAGCAAAAACCAGGAGGAGGAGCGTAGTTGTTGAACAAAACATTCGTGAAGAGATTAGCCGATGAACCTGAGAATTTTAACAAAAAGACATAGACTACAATATGATTCTATCTATAGGAAAATATTTTTTAAAGTAATCATAGCTTAACGAATATCCTACCATCATTTAGTAGTGAGAAACATCTTATAATATTATTATTATTATTATTATTATTAGCACCGCGTCTTACTACCCATTCGGGTTGTACGCACTTACGCTAATGTGTAATGGTAGGGTGATTGTGAGATGAAATGTAGGACCTACAGTTTAACGTGGAATCCGAACCACGGTGGAGGCCTGGCATTCCCCACATTCACAAGATGTCTTGTCAGAGGTGAAGGAAGGGTTTGGTAATCAGATAAATCTTTGCCAGGACCGAGGATTGAACCCCGGCCGCCAGCATAGAAGTCTGACACCTTATCCCTAGACCACCAGGTCACCGACAACATCTTATAAAACTTTAACCAAACTTTTACCTAAATATATTTCAAACTGCTATTACTTTATTAATTATTGATCTCAACAGAATTTTGAAAATTTGTTTCTCAAAGTTTGTTTATAAATTTTAGTAAATAATGAAAAAGTAAATTAAAATTAAAAGTATTGGGTATGAACCCTACTTTATTAAAAATTCCAAATATTTTGGGAGTTTTTTTCTAACCAAAATACATATTTTAAATAGACTACCCTTTTGAAAAACTTTTGGGAAGATTAATATTTAAGAATCAATAAATATATTATAGTAAAATGATTGTAAAAGTTGTCATGAAGATTATATTACACTTTCAACAAACTTGGGAATACACCTAAAGCAATACAATTTCATTTTAAGATCGTTCCTCTTACATATTTTTTCTATCCAACTTTCCTGTGCTGGCTTCCAAATATAATACAATTACTTAATAAAGCGAAATATATTATATATAATCACATCCAATGTCCATTTCCTTTGTTTGTGCTTTATGTTATTCCTTTTACATGTTCCTATCTAAGTGTCTTATCATTCTTTACAATTATACTTTTTCTCCCCCCTCTCCCCCCACTTTGGGAAGTTGCGTTGCACGTTTTACACTCCCTCCTGATGAGTTCCGATAGAATGAAACCTAGGCCGGGGGTTTGGGTGGTAACAATCAATTTTCTTCAAGAGGCAACCATTACCTCTGTGTCTAGTAGAAGCAATGTATAATGTGAACGGTATTCTTCCTTTTTTTAATTGTAAAAACCATTTGTATTAATCTCTTTAAAAATTATTGTAATAAGACATTTAGCTCCAGAGTCCTTGTAGCAATACAAAAACATATTAAAATATTGACATAGTAAACAGTTAAAATTATTCAAGCTCATTGCATTAATTTTTTTTTATATATATATATTGCTACAAGAACTCTGCAGCTAAATGTTTTATGACAAACATTAATTATGATATTTTTACATCTATTACTGATTCCTGCCTGTGGCCTGGGTAATTTTTTTTATTCAAGCCATATATTTTCCACTGCCGGCTTGCTAGGTCTGTCGTAGCTTCATATGCCTTATAATCTAACTTAAGACTAGGACAGGCACAACATCCAGTCCCCGGACATTAATTCATCACTGTGAAGGGGTAAACCCACATTTCATCAATGATAAATTTTTCGACCATGCCGGGAGTCAAACCCAGGATCCCTAGCTCAGTAGACAGACAAACTACTAACTGAGCTAAGGTGTTGGATAATATATTTTGATCTTAAACTATAATTTTATTGTTTTATGTGTATTTACAAGTTTGTTTGTATTAGTATAAAAGTGTTTAACCCAAACAAGTAGTGGGACGCGGTGCAAAATAAAAAGATCCTCATGATGGCAAAGCATCTCTACCCAAATGGTTAACTATTATAATAAAGGAAATTGATAAAACTATAGAAAATGAAAAATAAACTACTAAGAGTAAATTTGATGAAGAAAGCCCACCTAGGGAAAGAGGAAAAATGTGGGAAGAATCCAATGTACAAAGGTGACATCCTCTTCTGGCTTCTATATTAAAAGTAGTCACACACACATTTTAACACAAAAAGAATAATATTTCGGCTTGTTGCCTTTATCAAACACAAAGAAGAAGAGAGTACCAATATTTACCAAAATATAATTATATTTGTGTTTAAAATGTGTGTGTGACTACTTCTACTATAGAAGACAGAAGAAAGGAAGAAGATGTCACCTTTGTGCATTGGATTCTTCCCCCATTTTTTCTCTTTCCCTAGGTGGGCTTTCTTCATCAAATTTACTCTTAGTAGTTTATTTTTACTTTTTCTTTAGTTTTATCAATTTCCTTTATTATAAAATTACCTAGCCATTGGGCCACCTCATTTTTAAACAAATAGTGAACTAGTCATTCGGCTAGATGCCTTACCATTTATTGACAACACTGTATACAGCACACATACAATAAAATGTGACTTAATTTTTTATTTATTTTTATAATCCTAATTTGTACTTGTGAAAGTGCATTGTTGAAACATGTTTTTCTCTCAAAGATACTAACCAAGGTTATCACTGCCCTCCCAGATCATTTCAGTTGTTTTAGTCCTGAATCGTTGCTGTTTGTCCTGGAAGTCTAGTCGACCAATAAAGAGACCGTCATACCCCAACTGGGCAAAGAGCGAGGCCGTCTCACGGGAGTGACCAAATGGATCGATCTGCCACCCCACATGGGGTCGTGCACACTCACCGAATGATTCGTTCAACTTCCTGAAAATTAAATAACCTTTGATACAATGTGGGTCTGATGTCTGTGAGAGAGCAGGAATAAACGAATTAACAACCTTTTATCCAGTGAAATGAAATAAAAACCGTTAAAATTATAGAGTTAGTTAAAACCACTATGCAAGACTTGTCAATACTGTAGATACGTATAATTTAGGCCTTTCACCCACAGTAGTTCTCTTCAACTTTGATTGGACCAGTTAGTGTTTGAAGTCGTATACTGGTCAGAAAATGGTTGTTAATTATGTATCCCACATGGTGCTATACAAAAGTGGTGGAGTTTCAATCAGTTTCGTGCGAGCACCTTCTTCGGGCTTCTAGAATATATAATATTTATTAATATAATGTCTAGTGACTTGAGTGCTGAGGAGGATTTGGTTCTCGATTATAATTACAGATATATAAAAGACGTGACCAAAGAAAATTTTTGATTTGGTCATACAATGAAAAGAATATAAACTTCAAACTATTTAGCGGCGACGACGACGATGGTAATAATAATAAACTATTGGTCACAGCAAAGGGACTCCAACAAACTGATGCAATATTTATAGCATTGTTGAAAGAAACCTACCTTGAACAATATGTTAAATATTCAATAAATGTTCATTCATGATGAATGAATTTGTAACTGAGGTAGCCCATGTTGCGTTTCCAGTGACTTATCACGGATGCGTTGTGAAAAGGTCAGCAAACATCAGTCTCTTGAGTGGACAGCTATTGTAATATATTAGTGGTGATGCTCGAGCTACTGGTCGCTGATTTAGGTTTTACTCACCACACTTTTGATTCTTATTTGAGTAGCTCCATGGGTGAAAGGCCCTTATGGTATATGAAAAACATCAAAAAGGCTAAATAAGGTCAGATCAAATGTTCTAGAACCTGCTTCGGTGGCCGCATGTTCTAAGGCGTCACTCACGCTACTGATATATTCTCTGAAGAATTTCAAGATATTAAATTATTAAACATATCATATGCTAGCCCAAAGATTATAAATAGCGGTTTTAAGGGTATAGCTGAAAATATTCAAAATGTAATAAATATTTATTGCCAATGGTTTGATTGCATTTTTACATTGAAAACACAAGAACACCACGTGTACACATGGAAAAAGAGGGAGAGGAAAGGAGATGAGTTAGACGACCCAGAAGGAGGTGGATGGGTGGACCAGATAAAGGAAGAGGCAGAGAAGAAGGGGGAGAGCTGGAGGAGAATGAAGGAAGAAGAAATGTTCCTATACAGACAAGAGCTTGATCACAAACATCCTATCTGGTAATTTGGGGAGGTTCAACGATGATGATGATGAATATTTATCCATCCCCCCTTTACATAATCCTAATGTGATAAAGAATATAGGACAAAGTACTAGGTCTAGAGATGGTTGTTTGAGCCCCCATCTTGACCCTCACTCAAATGAGCCTGTAAGAATGGCTCCATGCCCGTTATCAAATAGAGTCCTTGGGTCACTTTCAGTAAAACAACATGTAGTGAGCATGTTTAGTTTGTTAGTTTGTAATGATAACAAGTCAAACTACTAAAAATAGTAGAATGATTTAAATTACACACACACACACACATATATATATATATATATATATATATATATATACATAAATAATCAATCCTTTTAAAGCATTATAAAAAATTGAGGTGGCCGCGTGTTCTAATGTGCTAATTTCGCAGTATACTAGATTGTTTATGATAGGAAGAACGAGGTTTGAATCTCGGTCTAGTGTACTAAGGCTGCTACCTGCTCCCCTCACCCTCTTGTCCACAGGTGTTAAGTATGTGTATCATACATTCGCATAGTGTTGATTCTTGAGGTCAATGCACGTGTTGTGGTGTCTAAGAAAATTTACGTTTAGTAGTGCATTATGTTTTAGATCTC
>CABFVZ010003108.1:26098-68099 GCA_902151445.1 Timema monikensis
CCCCCTCCTCACCCGTCTTCTTGGAGTGTAATTTGTCACTCTACATGTCTCTTTAGATGTCACCTTCTGATATACCACAGCTATGCAGTGACGCGGGATTGAAGTATGTTTCCCGTCAACCGCACTATATCGGGCTTCTACTGTAATTATTTTCTGCCACATCATGATTACAAGTATGTGTAAGTAGCTCCAACTTGAGAAGCTGGACTGCAAACTCCAAACAGACCTACTAAGGTTTGTTTCTTCATATGATGATTTATTTACTCTTCCATCAGATAAATTCTGATCTCTAAGCTTCCTTGTGTCTTCCCACATGAATAAACCATCGATAATCTTGCATTAAAATGTAAAATAATTAAATTAATCCTCAATGAATATCAGCTCTTCTATTCTAGAAAGCCATTTTCTCACCTGAGTCCCCAAGTGAACTGGTCTATGATGGACTGGTAGTTTGTGGTGGCCTCGTCGTTCATACTCCAGCCTCCTCCAATAAACTCCAGTTGGCCGGAATTGACCAGGTTCCTCACCGAATGTTTGACAAAGTCATGCTGGTCCATCCACCATTTCCAGAAGAACGCTGTCTCCACGTAGATAAACCTAAAACAATTGCAAACCTAAACTTAATCTATAATATATCATTGTCATCATTATCAAATGTTTCCAGCCTCCTTTCTTCCTTTATCCTTCCACCACTCTTCCTCAATTAATTTCCTCCATTCTTATCCTCTCTCACTTGAATACTTTCTGTTATCTGCTCTTCCATCTCTTTTCTGGCCTACCTTCAGCTCTTTTTTCCTACATACTTCATTTCCAACATCTTCTTTGGCAATGAAGTAAGTTATGTGGGAAAAAGACATAATATATCACACGGATAACATTAGGTTTTAGAGTAACGGGTGTAGGAAAATATAGTTTTATTACCTATGTTCAAGGAAAATAATTATGGAAATATAATACAATGATGGATTAAATATACAAGCTATTATAGTTGTTAAGGTCAGTTATAACCGCACTTAAGCCACTACAATAGTTAAGTTATTTAATCCATCATGATATGTGCATTCGTGCAGTTGACATTGTGCTATTGGCGGCATTTAGCCCTCCTGAGTCGAAGGTAGCTGCGTTATCTGATAGCTCGTTATCTTAATTGATCACTCATATGTAGCTGACCATTTCCACACGTCCATCACAGAATCTGCCTTAAAATACGAGTGAAGAATGACCCTGGGCACGGGAAGACTCCTGGATAGCTCACTGGTAAGAGAATTACATATTAAGCCAAAGGTCACAGATTCGATTACCATGCCCAGGAGTCAGTTTCCAATTTAAATACAATAATACAATAGTAAATATATTTTATTCAATAAGGCTTATTTTTAGATTTGCATCTTACTACAATGGACTATATATATGGATATGTATTAATTATGCTAACGTGCTAGGGATGAAGAAGGTTGAATTTAAAGGAAGTGTAGCCGCATTTGTGGGGAGGGAAGGTGGAAAACCATTTAAGGAAAACCACCCGCGACCCATCGAAGTGAATAATAAATTTTCATTTCTTTAATATTTGTAATTTTTTTATGTGAATTCTATAATTAAATTTGTACTCTGAATGATTAAGTTAGTTGTACAGTAGAATGGTTCAATTTGACTTTACTACATTTTGAGAAATTCTGTTGAAACAGTAGCCCCACGGCTTCTTTGGTGCTGACTAACACCTCACAGCTGACAACTAAAAGCTCTAAAAAGTTACCAGACCAAATTACATATCCCTACGCAGAGCCAGATGATCTGCAAAAACATGTGTTTAACAGCTGTCACTTCAGACTGTGTAAATTTAGGTATATACCTAAATGTTGACTGTCAGGAGTGAGCTGTCAGTCAGCACCAAGGAAGCCATGGGGTTACTGGTACTTAAAATATAATGTCAAATTTAGAGCTATTTCTAAATCTCACCTTTTTTGGGGATCATTTTTCAATTCCTGGATTACAGAGTCTAAAATGTACTGTACCCCGGCCTTTTGAGTAAGAGTGTGACCTTTAAAAACAAAATGTTCTTATGTAACATATTATAGCCAAAAATGTACTGTTTACAAGACCATGATGGACATACTACCACCCCCATACTCACTATCACCATCACAATCACCATCACAATCACCATCACACTCACTATCAGCCTCACTATCACCCTCATCTCATCAGGACATGTAAAGAGCCTCCACGGAAAGGATGTACTATTAGTACATTAGTACGTCCCCTGGACAACGGTACATTAGTACATTAGTACTGGATAGTATGTCCACTACTGGGCTACCAATGATGTAGCCCAGAAGTGCAAAATTATATATATATTATATTAGTTAGGTAGTATAAGAACTATTAACAAGATAGGTAAATAAATTGAAAAAAAACCTCACAATTATTGAATGTAGTTACCATAGATTTTCTTAATTACCTGCAGTATCATAACTAAATTAAATTAACTTTTTATTATTTACCTCCTTTGACTTTTAAAAATGAGTCATAATATTTTATTAACACAAATACTCTTAGTAATAGACCACGGTTTTGTTCAAACAACATTTTTATATATAATACAGTGTTATGTTCTCCCTTAATAGGCTAGGCTACTTGTTTTTTTGTTTTTTAATACCCAGTCAAATAATAATTATAGCTCAAATTATGCGAGTTTTCCAGAATATAATAACTAGTGAATACAAACTAATAATTAGTGAAATAACCAACTTACCGCCATAGTAGTATTGGTCAACAGTCTTCAGCCAGCCAACATCGTTGTGTGTGTGGGCGATCAGATGAACATTCAACTTAGTTGGATCTAGCTTGGGGCATGACTGCAATTCAAACATAAATAATTTTAAATAAACACAAGTAATATCACAAACAATATTCAAATGCATATCTTAAAATTAATAAAAAAATATTTTTTTTTTTTAATTGTTGGATACAATTCACGGATATTGCTAGATAGAGGATATTGAAGATGGGGGGAGGGGGGCACATTCCCCCGATAATCTTTGTTTTACTCAAGACAATTCTAAATCCACAACCTTTAGAACAATGGTAGGTGACCTGGTGGTCTAGGGGTAAGGTGTCAGACTTCTGTGCTGGCGTCCGGGGTTCAATCCTCGGTCCCGGTACAGATTTATCTGATTTCCAAACCCTTCCTTCCCCTCTGACAAGACATCTTGTGAATGTGTGGAATGCCAGGTCTCCACCGTGGTTCGGATTCCACGTTAAACTGTAGGTCCTCCATTTCATCTCACAATCACCCTACCATTACACATTAGCGTAAGTGCGTATAACCCGAACGGGTAGTAAGACGCGGTGCTAATAATAATAATAATAATAATAATAATAATTTAGAACAATGAATAAATTATTAAATCCACATAGGTGGCAGCATAGTCTAAGGTGCTACTTTTGCAGTAGACTAGACTACCAATGGCAAGAAGATTGAGGTTTGAATCTCAGTCGAGTGTACTGAAGCTGGTTTTTCCAAAATATTTTCCCATTCTACCTTCACTCAAATGTGGGTACACAGCCTATAAATATAACCTTCATAATCCCTAAAACCATTAGAGTAATTTGGTACATAAGTGTATAACCCGAACAGGTAGTAAGACGCAGTGCTAAACAAAGAAAAAAAAAAGATGAAGGTAGGTAACTTTAGAATTGATATCATATTACCCGCTTAAGTGGACGAATCGCCTAAGGCGTCACTCTCGTGTTAGACTGGCCTGATGATGACAGGGAGATTGGGGGTTTAAGCCTGATCAGATATAGTGAGGGTGGTTTTTCCTAGTTGGTTTATATATAGGGCCCTGTGTGTGTGTTTGTTTTGTAATTCTTAATAAAATATAAGCCTAGGGCACAGACAAAAATAAACCAAATACTCAAACTCCAGGTTAAAATGGTTGCACTTTTTTTGAGAGCTTGGGTCTTTCAACACGTGGATCACTGAGTGCAATCCCAAGTCATAACATCACTTTCAAGCTGGCATTTAAAAAAAATAAAACAGTTCAGTTTAAAAATGTTTTTACTAGAAAGCCAAACAAAAACTTTCCATCTAGTGTCAATCAACCAGATTTCACAAGGTTAGGTCCAGGTAGCGTCCCCACCCTCTTTCTGATAAACTCACTCAGACTGCACATTACCCTCTTACTTGTCTGAAAAGGTTGGTAAATTTAAAGAAGTGAAAGGGGTAAGTTGTGGGGGAGGTTACCTTGACAAGTAAGAACATGTCGAGAGTGATTTGTTTAAAAAGATCTCACTTGGGACTACAGCTAGCGGTCTCCAGTGCCCAAAGATTGAACCTGGCTCAAGAAGCTCAGCGGTGAAACTCCCATAATGTTGAGTGTCTTGTTTTCTTGTCTGAGGTATTTGGAATCGAAGTGTACACAAATAGATTTACCTTCACCCAAACCTGGGGACACTTGAACCAAGTGTCAAGTCCATTTAGTCTGGTGTTCCGGTGACAGAGAGATCGGGGTTAGAGTCCCTGCCGGATGAACTGAGGGGGTGTTTTTTTTCTCTAAATTACTTCCGTTTCTCCCCCAGGGCAATACAAATATACCTCCTCTCATATTCTACCATCCTGTTCTCTAGCTCATTAACATAACTAAGTATTTTTTATAACCAGAACGCGGTAAGTAAAAAGGAAGTTCATTGATACTCTTTGTTTATAATATATGATACAATGACAGTATTGTGTGCAGCAAAGATAGGGGGGGAAGGGAGTAGAAAGCTTGGATAGCAAAGTAAGCATGTCGCGAATATTAATATTATTATTAGCACCGCGTCTTACTACCCGTTCGGGTTATACGCACTTACGCTAATGTGTAATGGTAGGGTGATTGTGAGATGAAATGAAGGACCTACAGTTTAACGTGGAATCCGAACCACGGTGGCGACCTGGCATTCCACACATTCACAAGATGTATTGTCAGAGGTGGAACGTGATAAAAATTACAATAAATGTGTAGATTTCAACCTGAAAAAAAAATTTGCGACGGAATTGTTTATAGAGGTTAGAGCGGGGTTAGTTAAACTATATCACGCGAGACCATAGTGGTACGTGGCAATACTCTCCATCCTAAGGTGTTTGTTTTTTTCCTTGGCCGACCAAACTTATTATATAGGCTTATTAAAAACTTTGGGAGGAACTTATAATTCCTTTTAAATGATTTTGAAAGTGGATAATTCATGGTAATAAGTGTTGCGTAGTATTTTTTTCCCCCCAAGCATAAATCGATTGTGTGCTTGTGATAAGGCAAGCAGAATTAATATACTTCATTCCCTGAGTATTTGCTCAAGTCCCTTTTGTTTTGTGCACTGTGTCTTAAGGCGGGTTTACACGTGGCTTGTTACGAGGTACAGTAAGCCTCTTTGGTGCCGACTGACAGCTGCCAGCTAAATTCTGACAGTCAACATTTAGGTATATATCTAAATGTTGACTGTCAGAAGTGACAGCTGCTAAACACATGTTTTTGCAGATCATATGGTTCGGCTTAGGGATACATAATTTGGTCTGGTAACTTTTCAAAGCTGTCAGTCAGCACCAAAGAAGCCATGGGGCTACTGTAGCTTTCAGACTTTTCCCATTAGGAAGAAGCACACATGCAAGGGCTCTTTATATATAGGCGAGTCCAGCTGCAATTTAGACATTAAACAGGCCACACTAATACTCCCAATAGTTTGTTTTTTCATTTGTTTGAAGTATTTTACGTGCACTTTCTGAACTGACTGATTATTTCAGCACACGACTTATAAACTAACTTTTGTATATATAACAGACACAACATCCAGACCTCTGTCGATAATTCATCACTGTGAAACTAGGAACCCATATTTCGCCGATGATATAATTTTTCGGTCATGCCGGGAAACGAACCCGGGAGCCTTAACTCGGTATATAGACACGCTACCGAGTGAGGTAAGGTGTCACATGACACATTAGCAAGTACGCGCTGTGATCGACTATATCTGACTAAAATTCGTTCAAACGGGGTAAACGGAAAGAAGATTGCCTGGGAAATATTTGCGTCGTGGTGGAGTAAAGGCAAGTGCTCTTGAAAATGGAACATCTTCCGATTCACTTACCTTTGTCTGCCATCTTGTTTCACTTCCTAAGTGACTCATTATTTTGAGCGAGCAGCTGTTAACATGATACTAGGAATTTGGCGTAATTTTTTTTAAACACTGCGGTGACCTGTAGGTCTAGGGGTAAGGTGTCAGACTTCTATGCTGAGGGTCCGGTGTTCAATCCTCAGACCCGGCACGCATTTATCTGATTGTCAAACCCTTCCTTAAATCACAACTTGTGAATGTGGGGAATGCCAGACCTCCACCGTGGTTCGGATCCCACGTTAAACTGTAGGTCCTCCAGTTCATCTCACAATCACCCTACCATTACACATTAGTGTAAGTGCGTATAACCAGGACGGGTAGTAAGAAGCGATAATAGTAATTTTTTAGAACCGCGTTTTACTATGTTCGAGTTATACGCTTATCTATCAATTATGCTAATGGTTTTAGGGATTTTGAAGGGTATATTTATAGGAAGTGTACCCGCATTTGCTTGGAGAGAGTTTGAAAAACCAGCCTCAGTACGCCCGACCGAGATTCGAACCTCTATCTCTCCTTCACCGGTATTCTAGTTCATTGTGAGAGTAGCGCGTTAGGTACATACTTAAATGTTGACTGTCAGAAGTCAGCTATGAGCTGTCAGTCAGCACCAAAGAAGCCATGGGGCTACTGTAGTTGTCCTTGTTTGGTGGATTTTAGAAAATTATACTCTTTGAACAGCTATTTAGAATAATGCCCCCCCCCCAAAAAAAAAATTGAAATCTGTATACTCCTAGAGGCCTTCGGCAAATTTTTAATAATTGGATGCTTCTAAAAGCTATTTTAAGTGGTCTTCCATCAGATAGTTTTTAAAAGCCTCCAAAAAGCTATTTGGAGCAAATTTTTGAAAAGTGAAGGCTTCTAAGTTATTTGAAGTTTAATATAAGGCAATTTAAGATTCATATTAAAACTTGGGAAAATTTCAAGAGGGAGGGTTTGAACACGATAAATCCCCCCCCCCCTTCCATAGCCCATAGAAGGGCGAGTATAAAAATGTAACAAACCTTTTATTTCTGTAGTCCATTGTAGGATTATAATACGGAGGAAATTTTAGAAAATACAAACATATTGTTGTCTGTCAACATGAACACTTTAAATTAATTATTATTGATATTTTTATTATTATTGTTATTTAGCAACGCGTCTTACTACCCGTTCGGGTTATACGCTTTAAGTACTAATTACGCTAATGGATTAGGAATTGGGAAGGTTGAATTAAAGGAAGTGAACGCGCATTTGCGTGGAAAACAATTTAGAAAAAACCTCCCCCAGTTCACCCGACCGAGATTCGAACTTCGATCTCCCCTTCCTCGACAGTCTAGCTCAACACGACTGTTATTGATATTAGTAAACTTTTCTCTCTCTCTCTCTCTTTGAAACATGATAGTTGCAGGTCATATGGCTTTATGCATGAAAATTGTTTAAGAAGCTTTTTAAAATGCAAAATAGTTCCTTTATGTCTAAATCATATTGTAAGTTAGAATGTCTTAAATAGTTTTAAAGATGCCCCTATTCAGTTTCGGAACAAGGTCACAGGGCGTATAATTATAATATATTATACCAATTTATGGCAGGGTAGGAAGGGAAAATTCTACGGGGATAGTGGGATTACCAATTTCAAAGACACTTGTTAGCTCTCGGTAATTAAGAAATACACGAATAAACTAAATTCTGTATTACTATCATTATTAATATTAGCACCGGGTGACCTGGCGGTCTAGGGGTAAGGTGTCGGACTTCTGCGCTGGGGTCCGGGGTTCAATCTTTAGGCCAAACGCCTTTTAGGCCAAATGACTTTTGGTTTCATTTTTAGGCCAACTGCCGCGTCCCCGGTTGATTGTGAGATGAAATGGAGGACCTACAGTTTAACGTGGGATCCGAACCACGGTGGAGGCCTGGCATTCCCCACATTCACAAGATGTCTTGTCAGAGGTGAAGGAAGGGTTTGGTAATCAGACAAATCTGTGCCGGGACCGAGGATTGAACCCCGGACCCTCCAGCACAGAGTTCTGACACCCTACCTCTTATTACTATCAATGACAATTTTAAACTAATTTTGTCAATGATATATGGGGGGGACTCTTTAACACTCCTGGGAGGAAACAATATAAGTTTAAGTGTAATAAATAATACAAGTTCGTGGCTCCTTGAATGAGAATCATTTTAAAAGTTAAGTCTTAATGAATACAGTTAACTAGAGCTTTGTGGGTGACCTGGTGGTCTAGGGGTAAGGTGTCAGACTTCTATGCTGGCGGCCGGGGTTCAAACCTCGGTCCCGGCAAAGATTTATCTGATTGCCAAACCCTTACTTCACCTCTGACAAGACATCTTGTGAATGTGGGGAATGCCAGGCCGCCACCGTGGTTCGGATTCCACGTTACACTGTAGGTCCTTCATTTCATCTCACAATCACACTACCATTACACATTAGCGTAAGTGCGTATAACCCGACTGGGTAGTAAGACGCGGTGCTAATAGTAGTAAAACTAGAACTTTATATTTAGTAGGTACCAATAATGGAAAATTAAGTTTTTTTGACACTAATCAAATTAGTGAAGAAAAGCTCTGACTTATGCTGCAATTAAAAAGGTTGAAACAGAACTTAATTTAACCGACTAGCTTACAGGAGGTTGGAATAAAACTCGGGCTTTCTTAACGCCGTCGTAAAGATGAATGACTGTCTTCGATTTTTAAAATAAAACCTCAGACAAAATCGGCAAGTTAACACGGATAATCAACTCAACTTACCTGATAGCCACATGTCTTCTTTAAATATTTTGTAGTTTGGAATTTCGGAGGAATTGCATCGCTGTGAGCAACAAATATAAAAAGAAACGCCGTCACAAAACACCACAAAGTCAACGATTCAACGTGCATTCTTATCGCATCAACTGAACTGAGTGAGGTTAAAACCGAAAAATCAGCTGACAGACCTTTGTTGAAACGACGGCGACAAGTCAAAGCCTGCTTGACGACTGGTATGACTGTCCAGCGCCAACTTAACAAACCGCTAGCACGAATAGAAGGGAGAAAAAGAATCTGAAGTCTTTGCTTATCCCGTTGCTGGCCAGAGATTTGGCAATACTGTTCATCGACTTCCTTATACGCATGTCCAACCCTTCTGAATCATCCACCTATACAGTAGCGTACGCAGGATTACGAAATAGTTACTAATTAAAGTTAGTCCCAAGGTTTTTATAGGGAGGTCCATCCAATCACCGCGGGCAATATTTTTTTTACCATAAAATACACCAAGAATCTTTTTTTGGAAGGTTTTTAAATTGGTATTTGTTAACTTGATTATTTATAATTTTACTCTTTCACATGGGGCCTGGGCGTACTGTTACAAAAATCACCGATTATTTTTGAGTTAGGTACAGTAGCCCCATGGCTTCTTTGGTGACGGCTTTGAAAAGTTACCAGACCAAATTATATATCCCTACTCTGAATCATATGATCTGCAAAAAACATGTGTTTATCAGCTGTCACTTCTGACAGTCAAAATTTAGGTATGTACCTAAATGTTGACTGTCAGAAGTCAGAACCAAAGAAGCCACGAGGCTAATGTAAATATCTAGCCACTGTACAACTCCTCGATGGAACCACGGTGTGAGACTGGGAGATTTGGAACCTGCCGCAATCTTCAGGACTTTGGCCACCACGTCCTAGACTGCAAGAACATCAATTAGGACTACTAGGGAGGATCAACATAAAGATGTGCGGCACTTTATATTTTCCTTGCTCACAATGCCTCCCCCTCATTTTATCTTCGGGTCTGTGTAGATCTTGGGGCATCCCTAAATATAGGGGGAGGGGGGGGGGGGCTCGAGCCCCCCGTGGGCATGCTGCTGATCCAGAATCTGGTGTTTTATGAGTTCAATTTTGACTAATTCTTTTGAACCACTGGCAACATAACCATTGTAGTTAATTGTTAAGGTTATTAAAATGCAAGGCCATAGATGGGCTAAAAATTGGTGAGCAGATTGGGGGTGTATTTGGGAGGCTTTGAAAATGTATCAATATTGAATTTAATCTAGAAGCTATTTAGAGTGTTTTTATTTTGACTAACATTATAAAGATATTACTCTAGTGTGTAAAATGTAGCTTTACACAAAGCCCTACTCTTTGTTTCATGAATAAAAGCATTTCTTTAGCACCACATCTTATACTTATGTGAGTATATGTACTAATTTACACTAATGTGTTAAGGATTAGGAAAAACCACCCTCAATATACCAAACCAGGATTGAACCCTGATTACCCTTTTTTGGTGTTCTAGTCTATTGCAAGAGTAGCGCCCCAGATCATGCAGATACCAAAGTGGGTCAAAATAAACTTATTAAAAAAAATTAAAAATCAATTTTATTTCGAAAATTATAATTATTTTGATAAAATGTGTTGATTATAAACTATACAATCTTTTATATCAACACATACACACATATATATATATATATATATATATAAAGTTTTATAAATTTCACTTTCTTTTCACCAAAGCTCACAGGCGTTCGAGCTACATGCTTCACAAAAATTTAAGTAAGCATATGTACAAAGTTTCTATTTTATTAGTTTTAATCTTATTGGTGTAAACATTTTTTGTATTTCATCAATACCTTGATCACGACCTCAATATCCTATGTAACCAACCAGCTCTGGTATCAATATCCTATGTAACCAACCAGCTCTGGTATCTTTGCTAGTTCGAATCCTGGTCAGATTAAGGTTAATTATTCTTAATGTGATGTGAGATAGTGTGTGACGTGAGTTGATTCTAGATTATTTATCAGGTTAGTGTGGTCCTTTAAAAATATGTTTAAACATCAGGGGCAAATGAGGTCAGTGGGTCCCCATTTTTTGGGGGTAAAACCCAAGTAGTTATTTTTGAATAACTTTTGAGTTATTTATGAAAAATGTATTTTAATATATTATGCATTAATTCCCCTTGTTTTAGTCTATCTTAGAATTGGGCATACCAATTAAAAGCTTGATGTAGTGACAGTGGTTAATAACAGTTAAACAAAATTCTACGATAACCACAACTAGAACCAAGATAATAAATTTACCATTTTTTGGAAAAGAAAACACCATAACCTAAAAGTGGTACATTTTCAGTGTGGACGGGAATCAAACCGAATACCCTTGTATTGGTAGGCATGGACTGTCAGAAATTCACACTGATTAACCTTAAAGACACAGGATGAGTGTGAATTTTAATGAAATATAAGCATTCACTTTAAGGGCAGAGGAGGAGAAGGGAATGAATTAAAGGAGGAAGAGTGGTGGAAGAATAGAGGAAGATGGAGGTATTTTACTTAACTGAACCGGCCACAGGTTGAAAACAGGTGATGATGAAGACTTTAACAATAGTAAAATTAGTAATGAATAAAACTACCACAAGTTCAAATAACCAGACAAACATCAGTATTCCAGACCAGGGATGGTATTGTTGCTAACATTAAAAAGGATACCAAATAAAGATAAATTGTCTATTTATTGGCTTTGGTGATTATTTTTGTTGATAACTTGTTGACCTCTTGTCTTTGAAAGGTCCGGTCAAAAGTCACGAGATGAGATGATATTGCCAGTAAAGTCAATATTAATATAGAATGATGCACCCATAACTTTTTTTTTTCATAGAAACTTTTGGATTTATCATTCTTTGATATTTAATTAGCACTCAGGGCCCCCCACCCCTTCCTCGAGATCCTGAGGTTGTATAGATATTAGAAGTAGGCTAATCCTGCCTAACAGTGTCCTTAACTAGTGCTTAAACAGTGTCTCCAACCAACAAACAGAAAGTTATAGAATATAACTAATAGACTAATTACTAGTGCCCGCTACATGCCGAGTTTAGGGTTGATAGTGTGACGCATGCGCGGGTAATTCCAACAGCATTCACCATTCAAACCGTCAAGGTCAAGTGTCCAACAATTTTGGATAAATTTGAAACCTATTTTCTTATGTTGTATCTTATTTTCAGGAGACAAGGATTGCCCTTAAAAAAGCGTCTTTTGAGGCTTCAATTTAATAAATTTTCCCAGAACCCCCCTGCCCCTCAGGAGAAAAATCATGCAGGCAACCTTGCTAGCACTAATAAATAATGTAAATTGTATGTCTAATAAAACCTCCATCGCGTGAAGCCGAGAGCCGTACTGACCGAGCGGCCGGCGCCATCGATGACAGCGCCAACATTTGCAGAGAAAGGGTGTCACACCGTCAACACAATGAGCACTCTGGATGTTAATCTCAGTTTTCTATACCGGAGCTGCTGCTAGCTTATTTACTCAAGTAGCTCCTCGTTTTGTCCTCACGAGGCCGAGAGCTTGACCTCGTTCCAGATCCCACCTATTCACAGACAAATTCTGAAAGCGCCTTCTCTAATTAGCAGGAGAAAAATTACCTCTGCTTTATTTATTGTAATTAATTAAAATCAAACTAATTACAAAGATGTATCTACATGGACATATTCAATTTGTTTTTAGATTTTTTTAAATCTTTATGTATTCACCTCGTTTGTCTGATTTCTTTGTATCATTCATTCATAATTTTGAATTGAATTTAACATTTTTAACTAAACTTTGTACTAGTATCAATGGGTACATGGACAAGGCATAGGTCTCGTCTAGCCTGGTTATTCCACCCTTTCCCGATGAGGCGGAAATCTTGTGATTGGCTTAAGGCTCGTCACATGATGATGTTTCTGTTCTGCGCTTGTTTTTCAGCGAACATGTGAATCAACAGTTAGTCAAGTTATTAAGTTGTGTGCTGATAATATGACTAGTCAGAATGGGTAGTAAGTCACAATACACAAAACACCAACAACAACAACAACAACAAAAAAACACGAAATTTTGTAGACAAAGCCAATGATCTAGAAAGTTTAATTATATACAACAAAATGGAGAAGTCCCAAGAAGATTGGGTGAGAAGAGAATCATTTTGGATGTGATTGTTCAGTGCAAAGATAGGAAAGTGTGTAGAAAGTTAGTGAGGATGGATAAGTACATAGTTGTGGTTTGAGAAGGGAACGGCGTATGTATGTAATACAAATAATTGGTTATCATAATAAACTTACTGGAGAGTTTTAGTTTTAAGCAATTTGCTTTTCTTCACATTAGAGCTAAGTTGAAAGTCATTGGTTAGGTCATGTACAGTAGCCCCATGACTTCTTTGGTGCTGACGGCTTTGAAAAGTTACCAGACCAAGTTATGTATCCCTACGCCGGACCATATGATCTACAAAAACATGTGGTTTAGCAGCTGTCACTTCGAACAGTCAAAATTTAGGTATGTACCTAAATGTTGGCTGTCAGCTGTCAGTCAGCATCAAAGAAGCCTCGGGGCTACTGTAGGAAGGAGATAGGGCGAGGATGGTGTTAGTCAGTCATTCTTTACAACATTAAGGTATTGGTTTCAATACTTTTGATTATTTTCTGTGCCGAGAGGAGGAGAGTGATGGCGATCACTCTGTGCCAAGAGGAGGAGAGTGATGGCGATCACTTCCTCTCCCTGGATTCGTCGCTGCTCTTTAATTTGTACACAACAGGAAACATGCTTAGTAGACGAGACATATTATAGGGGAGTTTTGATTCTTGAAAACTCTCATGTACAAATAAAGTTAGTTCTGTGCTCTTGCCGGACTACTTAGCTTAGCTAATAGCTTGTCTGTCTGTAGAACTAGGGGTCCTGAATTTGATTCCTAACATTACCATACTTAGAATGTATAATTGAATGAATTGAAGTTTTACCTTTCAGTGACTGTTTGACTTCTAGAATTACAGGTGCCTATATTTCTTATAAGAATGGCATTTCAAACACTTTAAAACCACAAAAAGAATCCTCAAATAAATCAAAAATTGTATTGTGACCAACACAAATGACTGGCTACAGATCCAAAGGTCCCTGGTTCAATTTCTGGTGCTACCAGATTTTTAAGTGAAGCAGTTTGTCTGGAACGAGATCAACTCAGTCTTGCGAGGACCTACTTGGATAAAGAAGTAGTGACTCTGGTCTAGAAAACTGAGATTACCAGCTTGAAGGTACAGTGTGTTGACCACATGACACCCTCTATCCTCAAATGTTGGAATTGTCTATTGTCATCATGAGGCAGCCCCTTGGTCGGTAAGCCAACGTCATGGAGTTTTAAAAAAAATGTATTTAACTCAAAATGCAATATTGTTTATTGTATATAGAAAGAAATCTCGGTATCTTGCAGCTTCATTTCGACATATAACATATTTTTAGTTTAAAAAACTCCTATTTCAGACAACTGATCATTTGTGATGTATTTAAATGCTTTGTGGCTTCCTAAAGCTATAAAATGAGTGTATTACAGGGGTTCCCAAACTGTACATGTTTATTCTAATTCCTTATTATTCAGTTCTGTAATTTTACATTAAAAATTATACATGCTAGTAATGTAAATGACATTTTTTTTAAATATGCCACTAAATCGAATTTGGTTTTTATTTAAGTTGGGTACAAGGGCGTCACACGGAAAATCTAACATGTGAAGGGCGGAGCGGTCTAAAAAACATCACTTGATAATAACTAATCATGTGCAAATTCCCTATTTTTAAACGAAGTGTATTCAATTACAGTGGGACCCCCATTTATCTAACGTCTGTAATTCAAAATTCTTTATATATCAAAGTTTTGGTGAATCCCTGTGACATTGCATCAAAAAACTGTTTCTCAAATTATTTTCCCAAACAAATCAGTGTTCTCCTCGACAATGTTATATGAAAAAATAAAATAGAAAATAAAATGTACACAAATGTAAATGCAAAATAATACTATATCACTTAAACATTCAATGTTTTTTCAAGGTATGTTAAACAAACACATTTTTTTACTTGTTAATCCTTGTTTTTAACTAAGTATCTATATGAACATAACTTAAAACTAATGTAATTATTATTATCATTATTAGCACCGCGTCTTACTACCAGTTCGGGTTATAAGCACTTACACTAATGTGTAATGGTAGGATGATTGTGAGATGAAATGAAGGACCTACAGTTTAACGTGGGATCCGAACCACGGTGGAGGACAAGTTGTGATTAATACACGTCTTGTCAGAGGTGAAGGAAGGGTTTGGCAATCAGATAAATCTGTGCCGGGATCGAGGATTGAACCCCAGACCCCCAGCACAGAAGTCTGACACCTTACCTCTAGACCATCAGGTCACAAAATTCTTATTCACTTAAAAGTTCATTTTAGGAATCTTAAAATCTGGATATTAATGAAGAATCAGCAGGATCACATTGCTTTTGTTTTGTTCATCGCAGAGTCACTGAGGGGTGACCAGTACTCGAGAACATTACTACGAAGGTTATCCACACATGAAATATATTTCCCTTCTATGTGCACTAAAAACATTTACCTATTATTTCAATTACAAATTTGTGAAAAATATGCTAAGCTCAGTCAGATATTCAATTGAGTCATATAGACCTAATAAAATAACATTTAAACACCTATTTGCTATCCGTGGGAGAGTTCAAGTCCTTTGACACGAGCATCACTAGGTGCCATCAAGGGGCATTCTAAAAAAACAACTTATTTTAAACATGTGGTTTCATTAGATAGAGGACACAAATATTCATCTTGAGTCAATCATCCAGGTTCCACAAAGATCGGTTCAGGTAGTGACCCAACCCCCTCTTCATATAATCCTACCTCACATAAAACTCACACAAACTGCCCATTACAAGGGTCCCTTTATGAGGAACATGTTAAAAGTGACTCGTTTAACAAGTGCACATTTATAAGTACTTTTTATCACTGAGAATTGAGACTAGCGAACACCAGTGTTGACAGACTCAACCTGATTCACGGAGCACAGCAACAATTCCGTAAGGCTGAAGATCTGGTAGAACCTTGTCTGTAGCCTAGGTATAGCTAGAATTTTGTTAAAACTAGTATTTGTATAATGAAACTGAAATCATGGGAGGATGTTCCCATTTGGAAACTATAGAAAGAGTCAGTAACATTTTTGAGCCCAAACTAACTGTTAATCTTTCAAACGTACCACAGTAACCAAAAGTTTTTCCACTTTGCTTTGGAATTTTTTTTCTTCTCAAAACATATTTTTATTCTTTAAAATCAATCTTTCTTCAAATAAATTACCTATATCCCCACTTTTGTATAAAAAATATAGAATATGTAAATTTTAATACTAAACAATTTCATTTTCTTGTAACATTACTGATATTAGCGGCACAAGGTTATTTTGGTCACATTGCACCCTCAAATGTTATTTGAAAATACTGGATAAATGCCCAAGTTTAGACATACCCAAAGATTAGTTTTCTTTCGAACTCAATTGGTTGATCGTGATAGACTAGTTGCCGACATCTGTGCATTGCCTTTAAACATTATTGTTAGTAACGTGGTTAATTTTAGTTTTGACTCTAAATACATTGCTTTGTGTAGACTGTTGCGCATGTTCAAATAATCTTAAAATTATTTAGTTTCAATCTAGGAGCTGTAAAATGGTATAAGAACTACTATATTATTGAGAGGATCATTGCAAAATATTTGTTTTGTACCAGTATACACTAAATTAGGTGATACATATATTTGCAAAACTGTTGGATAGAGTTAATATATAGAGATGTTAGTTAAGATAGCTGTCTCTATAATTTAAGTCTTTCCTTCTTCATAACGTTAGCTACCCCACTGGGACCTAAATAACACAAGCCACTGTAGATGCTAACTTTCCTAAAGAGCTGTGAGAGGATTATTAAATAAGAAAATAATTACAATAGCCTAAGAGGTTTAAGTATTAACGGAAATAAGACACCTGTATGATATAAAAAGAAATTATACCTATAATACAAATATAGTATGATTTAGGTCTTCTTGATAAACGATTTAGGTAGTTAATACTTATTATTTAAAAATAAAATATACATAATTTATATTATTTTTGATAAAGAGGTAATTGCCAAAGAGTATTCCATCTTTTATTAGCAAGTAAATAAAGCATGTAAAACCATACCAACAAAGGGTAATCTATGTACAGTAAAGATAACGTAAATGTGTGATAACAAACTAAACCTATTTAAAGCATTATAAACACCTTGAATTTGTTTCTACATCTCGGAACATGTGTTTTCAGCCCCTTTGCTTCACAGCTTCACAACGCTCTTGGTCCAAACAAGCTGCAAACTGTTGAAGTTCTTTGGCACAAACCAATACCTTCTTGGGGTTATCATGATAGCATTTGGAGATAATATCCTTCTCCACTTGGCATGGAGGAGATTGATACTTGCCCGGCACGTGATGAAACAAATCCCTTATTTCGTTCTTTGCATTGTTGAATTCTTCATCCAGGGTTTGGTTAATCAGCTTGTGGTCTTCTTTCATCTTCTCAATTCTCTTCCGCCAATAATTATCTAGGGCTTCTATTTCCGCTTCCTTCTCCTGTAGAATTCGAAGAGATGTCATTGCAGGTAAGAATCCAGAGAGTCTAGGTGACGTGAGAACCATCGGTATCTCAGAATCATCACTTATGTTTAGAGTTGGAGATATTATATTTGTGTTGCTTACATTACCAGTTTTTTCAGAGGCTCCTTGCATCCGTTTAACGACATCGTCCGAAACTTTAATAACAGCAGATGGATCAGTGTTATCAATTGTAATTCTTCGCGTACTTTGAGAGCCTCCCATTTTGTTCGCCTTTTCCCAACAAATTTAACTTAACAATTTGATAATAAGGCCACAAAAAAAACCTCAATAATACTTCGCCGGCATGATGGAAATACAACAATTGACATTTGATTACAGGTTTGCCAACAGCTTAATCGTGAAAGTGTTTCTGCTGCGAAATATTTACACTAGATCGCAGCATCTATACTAATACCACTTAACTTAAAAAAAAGAGTAATATCTACTTAAGTTTGTTATGACTTTGTATTTATTAAACAAACGTACCATACATTGGTTTTTAATTCCAATAAAATAGAACGTAATATTAATGTATTTTTATATTAATGATAATGTGTATTTTTTGGTGGTGGAATACCTTGAACGGATTTAGTGATAACAGATTATTAAAAAAAATATTATTTAATTCTTCAATATAAATATTGAATTATTATTATTATTATTATTATTATTATTATTATTATTATTATTATTATTATTATTAAAGTTAATTTTCGTACAAGACCTTTTAAAATGTATTCCTTCTTTTTTATAAGTTTACCATTTAATAAATAAACTATGTGTAGCCATAATCTGTTAATAGTATCTTTAGTGAAAAATATAACTTCAAATTTCTTTAATAAATAACACCCTAAAAAACTTTTGTTAGAGTTAATTTACAACACGAAATCTGTCACCCTGATTAAATTGTTTTTATGAAACCTTCATATTATTATAACCAAATCAGGATTCAATATTTTTAGATGCATTGAAAGCGTTTTTTTCGGTAAAACCTTGTATTAAAAACAATAATATTGTTTAACATTTGGGACATATTGTCTTAGCAGATGCATTTCATAACTACCAGACTAGTGGCACCCCCATCAATATAGATTGGAGGAAGAGGGGCCTAACATAATAATAAGCCACCACTTGAGTCTAAGATGTAGGAATATTATATGCACAAAAAAAAATTGTTTTGTAAATGTAAATTTTAGTTTTTAATAGGTGGTTATAGCAAAATCACTCAAATGTACTATATTTATTCACAACGCTCATGAATAAAGTCTTGAGAAAATTTTAACTTATTTGAAAAATCAATTTATTATAAAAATCTAAATATTTTTTCCATATTGAATAGTTAGGGGCTATTAAAACGTGCAGTCTATTTTCTGAATGTGTCAATAAACAACTTACATACTAGCCTAATGCTAAAACCGGCTAAAAAACCAACAATTATATTATTATTATTATTATTATTATTGTTAGCATCGCGTATTACTATCCGTTCGGGTTGTACGCACTCAAGCTAATGTGTAATGGTAGGGTGATTGTGAGATGAAATGGAAGACCTACAGCTTAACGTGGAATCCGAACCACCAATTATATACTTTTGGCCATACCAGGACACAAATATATAACCCTTTACCCATTTATTTAGTGTAGACATCTATATTTTGTTATTTATTTATTTCCCCACCAAGTTTTACCATTTGTTCAGGCTATTCACAGTCTTTAAATTACAATAGTGGTGTAGACATGAGGAAGGTATAATGTTATAGGGAATGTACCTCAATTCTTATAAGAGAGAGTAAGAAACTGTTTAGGAACAAAGCCCCCTCAGTGCACGCAGACAAAATTCAAAAACCGACTTCTCCGTAACCAGAAGCCCAGACCAAATCACCCACGAGGGGTGACTATTGATACCATGGTACCGGGTCCGGTTTGGCCCTCTGGTGAGCCTGCACATGACTACCAGTTAGGGTAGACGTCCGTTTAAATCTCAGTAATAATAGTTAGTATTGATTTCTAATGGGTATCTTCATAGTTTCAAAAATATCTGCAAGTTGGATGTTGAGGGTTAAAGTGTGAAGAGGCACAAATTAAATTTAATTAATATTAGTTGTTGTATTTGTATAATATTTTTCTAAGCTTGTGTGTTATATAGTAATTGATGTTGGACCACATATAATTGCAAAAATATATAAATGCAAATCAAGAAGCAGGCTCTATTGTTGGCCTTGTGTGTTGTTTGAAACAAATCAAGGAGTGGGTAATAATAACGACCTTTGTGATATCTGTAATTTTCACAAAGCCAAGATGAGCCACTCACACCTATCCATAATAACTAAATTAAAAACATTCGGGAAAAACATAATAGATTTTCAACTGAGTGAGCAAAAAATACTAGACGTTTTAAAACATAATGCAGAGGTTTGTTCATACCGAGAACTAATGATTAATTGATGTGTGCTGTTTTTTGGCTAAACAAAATCTACCATTCAGAGGTCACGACGAACGGGAAGATTCCCTTAACCGGGGAAACTACATTGAACTAATGCAGTTACTTTCTAATTACGATAGTAAATTGGATTTTCATCTCCAGAGCAGGGGGCGTTTAAAGAAACCTCCAACAAAATTCAAAACGACATCATTGAATGTGTTGGTGATTAATTTTGGATAAGATTAAGTCAGAAATAAACTATGCATTTTTTCTAACAATCATGCTGGACGAAGCTACGGACATTGCAAAGCTCTTTCAACTTTCGACAATCCCTCAATATGTGAAAGATGGTAACATTTATGAAAGATTTATTAGTTTTTCAGATGTCAGCAGTGATCGCACTGCAATTGTTTGAAGTGAGCATGTTTTTCGAATCCTTTCTAGTTTTAATTGTGAGCAAAAACTTGTAGCACAAGCGTATTATGGAGCCGCTGCATTTTATGGACATTTAAATGGTATACAAACTATTGTGAAAAAGAGGTGCCCAGGTGCACTCTTCATCCACTGTTATGCTGACCTGTAAAAGTGTATTTGCTGAGCTACATACTGTATCTTATATGGAGAGTATTCCTCTTCAGCCCCATTAATAAAAGGTGTCGTCAAACCTAGTCCTATTTAAGAAAAGTCACCGCACGCCACTGAATTTAAGCTATTTGACCTGAAGGACTATAGGAAAAGTTTGTTGTTTCATTTTTAACGAATGTCTTAGAAATACTCCGGAGAAATATGAAAGGGGGGAAGATAGGTAGTAACAATGTACATGGTTGGTTTTGATCCCTGGCATGCTGCTACACCAACCAAAATTATTATTATTATTATTATTATTATTATTATTATTATTATTATTATTATTATTATTATTAGCACCACGTCTTACTATCCGTTCGGGTATATACGCACTTAAGCTAATGTGTAATGGTATGGTGATTTTGAGATGAAATGAAGGACCTACAATTTAACGTGGAATCCGAACCACGGTGGCGGCCTGGCATTCCACAACCAACCAAAATGACTTATAAATGTGTATTTCAAAATGTGGGAAGTGCAATCTAATGTCGTAACTCATCTAATATAATTTTCAGTTGCCCCATTAACAATTAGGAAGTGATTGTCGATCAAATTTCTGGTCAAGATAACTAACCCATTCTCCTCCATCAACTGTTTGAAGCTCCAATCACCATGTTGATGGGAAACATAACCTACAAATGTTAATAACTGAATTAGTTGTTGCATCTTTATTAAGGGAATAATAGAAGTAATATTAGTGTTTTGTATATTTATTTTTGTGTATGAATAATTTTTAAGGATAGTAGTTTCAATGATGACGTCTTTACATGAAATTTTTTCAACCATGCAATGAAGTTAAAGATAATGTTTGAGATCCAAAGCAACTACAGGAAAGAAATGAACCTTTATTCAATCATAGAGGCATACAATAATTAGAGACGAGGCACACACTTCGTACATTTTGTTATGTATACAAAATTGTTTATAACATTTTTCTTAGGGTATGTGACCAAAATTGCAATTTATTGAAATGGAAATTTAGATATCAGGCAATAAGGCAATATATGATACCAGAATCTGGCTATTTAATTCATCTTGTGACATGCATCTGTACAATTGTTGTATTATTATAGGCATGATAAAGTTCTTACGGGTTGGAAGTGGCCGCGTTGTCTGATAGCTCGCAATGAATAGATCATTCAATTTATTATATCTGACGATTTTCCGCACGTCCACCAATGACTATGCATTCAAATATGGATGAAGAATGAAATCACGAGTTCTATTCGTTTGCCAAGGTGTCGATTTTCAATTTAAATAATATTCCTCTAATTTGATGTAATTTCAAGGAAGACCGTCGAAAACAAGTCTTACAAACTTGACAAGTACTATTATGCAATAGTGTGACATCTCAATATTTATTTAGTGGATTGTCTTTCTACTGATCTTAGTTTCGTTGTTTCGATATCCAAAGAGGTTTGAACTTAGTTGATGTTATTTATTTCATTTAAAATAAAGTAAAAGTAAAAGTCTGGTCTTTTATTATGTTTATATTAGAAGTAATATTATAGTGAGTTAATCATGGAATGTACAGGTATTGATTGTACGGTTATTTAATTAACTGTGAATTAAGTCCGTATGGTTTCTTTGAAAATATTTGATGTAACATATATATATATATACACACACACACCTCATCCTGCTACATGTTCAAACTATACGTATAAATGATAATTACTTTACTGGGGTAGGGATGAGTAAGTAAGCATTTTAGAGGAAGTGTACCCGCATTTGCGTGAAAGGAGAGTGGGAAACCATTTATCACCCTCAGTAGACACGACCGATATTCGAACCCCAATCTCTCCATCATCAGCAGGCCAATCCAACTCCTGAGTGACGACTTAGACCATTCGGTCATTGTTGTGGGTTTGATGAATATAATTTCACAAGTTTATGGACAAAGATGTACCCTAGAGATGAACAAGAATACAACTGAAAAACTGACGATTGATATTTTAATTTTCATGGGAGTAGCATACTCAATTATATTCATAGTATTACTTGCAATGTATAATTATTACTTTCAAATAAATAAAACACTGCACTTTTTAATACCCAACCAAAGCATACATCATACTATTCGATAGTGAAAAAAAAAACACCTCACGAATAAATAATTTGAGTCACAACTTTATATGGAAATTGATTCTTCCCTCCATAACCACGAATATAATCATTTCTTCCTAGCGTACAATATAATATTTTTTCTTCTGCACTGAAGCATTATTATTATTAGCACCGCGTCTTACTACCCGTTCGGGTTATACCCACTTACGCTAATTTGTAATGGTAGGGTGATTGTGAGATGAAATGGAGGACCTACAGTTTAACGTGGAATCCGAACCACGGTGGAGGCATCAGATAAATCTGTGCCGGGACCGAGGATTGAACCCCAGACCCCAGCACAGAAGTCCGACACCTTACCCCTAGACCACCAGGTCACCTGCACTGAAAAAAATAGCAATAAGAATTGTACTTACTTCTACCTAGTATACATAGGTAGCAATACTTTTACTTTTCCCCAAAAAACACATGGACAGGCGCACCTGTATATTTATGTCCAGTATACACTATTATAGCCTCATTACTGGTGACCTGGTGGTCTAGAGGTAAGGTGTCAGACTTCTGTGCTGGCGGCCGGGGTTCAATCCTCGGTCCCGACACAGATTTATCTGATTACCAAACCCTTCCTTCACCTCTGACAAGACGTGTATTAATCACAACTTGTGAATGTGTGGAATGCCAGGCCTCCACCGTGGTTCGGATTCCACGTTAAACTGTAGGTCCTTCATTTCATCTCACAATCACCCTACCATTACACATTAGCGTAAGTGCGTATAACCCGAACGGGTAGTAAGACGCGGTGATAATAATAATATACCCTCATTTTTCATCGAAAAATACGAGAACGATCATAATATGTATTTTTGTTGAATGTACAGCACAACACATATATCTAATGTACCAAAAATGATAGGGGAGGGGGATTATTGTGTATATTTATTTTCCGCGTCCATCTTATTGCTTTTAAGAATACGGGAGTATATCGAGGAACGTGGAACGATCTATTTCTGTCCAGTATACACTGAAATATCTCCCTTCACAAACCAACGAATCAATACAGTTGGTTGGTATACTGTTCTTCAATGGATATGTCCGATAACGTTTAATGACCTTATGGCCTTTGAGCAGCTTTTTTTATTCAAAACTTAACACGATTTAAAACACAGTAACAATATGCCAAAATATTAATTTTAACACGTTTTTTAAAATGAACAAACTTAATTTCACGGTAAATTATTTTAGGTAATTGTTGCTAATTGAAGCTGGGACTAATATATCAGTAAGTAGATGCTCTATCGACTAACCTACATGGTCCGACTGCTCTTAAGAAACCGCTGGGAAACTTTGATGGGCGCTGCTGCCCAACTAAGCCACAAATGACATTTTACCATTCCCTTTAGGATGAAGACTGTTTCCATTAACTGAGATTAATGTGAACGTAATCTCTTCTCTTAGAGGCCTGATTAACTGATGGTAATCCCAAGTTTCACTTCTCTGGGCAGTTATTGGGATTAGGATGGTACTTAATGGATCAAGGAACTAAAGCTTAGTTCACATGTTCACTGAAAATAGCAGAATCTGTTAGAGTGACGCAGAAATTTACGTAGAAATGTAAGGTAAACTACGGTTTGATTGTAATATGAAGCTGGTTATTTGAAAAGTGTAAACTAATATTGCCAAAAGGGTGGGAGTAAAAATATTATATTTTTTATTTATATTCTTAATCGGTTTAGTTTATGATGTAAAGATAAATTAAATTAAACAATAATCCATAAGAAAGTAGGGAGATTGGTAGTTTTCGATAACATTTTAATAAATAAATCAAATAAAAATATTCCTTCAATGTAAATTAATTTTAGTGATTTTTAATCAATGTTGATGGTTGAAAGTGGAATTACTATAAGAATCGTGGTTTAGAAACAAATGATTATTAATATACTCGCTTCGGTGGCCGCATGTTCTGAGGCGCTACTCTCATGTCAAACTAAATTGCTGATGACGGGGAGATCAAGGTTCGAATCTAGGTCACGTATACTGAAGGGGTTTTTTCAAAATGGTTTTCCACGCTCCTTACACGCAAATGCGAGTACACTTTCTCTAAATATTACCTTCTTAATCCCTAAAAACCATGAGCGTATCAGTGTATAACTGTACAACCCGAACGAGTAGTAAGACGTGGTGCTTAAAAAGAAAAAGAAAATAAGTTTTGCTATAAAACTACACAAACACTTCCCTTAGCTCGCGTCCCCTATATCTCCTTAAATTGTTGTAAGGAAACTAATTCGATTTATGAAATTAACAGTTCATATCATTTTGTGAAACAAAAGTTTTGGGGGACTTTCTACAGTGGTTTATTTGTTGTTATATTTGAAAAAGAGGCGTTGTTGGGAACACGGACTAAACTTAGAGTCACAGCTTTTACTTGGATATGTGAGTTTAATAATAGAAAATACCTATGCCAGACAATGAGATAGGACATAAGTATGACTTTTACCTCGAAATTAGTTAAATTTTGACTTTAAAAAATTTGGTAAAAGCCCTTCGGCTATTGGTTTAACTTTCATTTTGAATACCGGAAGTAGTCCCCGAGATTGATAGAGTGGACTGATTTGTTCTTTGAGCTATAAGTTGCGTTCGTAGACTCTTTATCTTATTATTTTAATAGAACATACATTTAACCTTATAGATAATGTTAACATCTATCGAGATTTGGAACATTTTGAGGGCTTAAATTGATTATTGAGTTTGTAATATGTTTTGTTTTGAGAAGGTTACGTTCATGTTTTTGGTAAGGATTTTCTTCTTGTGATTAGGTTATGAGTTGGTAGGTGTGAGCAATGTAAATATAATGTAAGGTAACGCCATCTGGAGAAAGAAATCTGATTGGCTGAACGTGTGACGTCACTCAGAACACAAGCCAACGCCATCATGACTGTCTCATCCAAGTGTAGCCATACAAGAAAACACGCGCAGTGAGAAATTTAGGGACTGATAACTCCGTGCCTGTCATCAGTCCCTGTCATTACCAGACAGCTAGGAACCCCACCACCCACTCTGACCAGACTTACATTAGTGGGAGAGGTTGGCTCCTTCTTCCGTGTGTGCTGGACCACACGTTTAAGAGAGTTGATAGGGGGAGTATTGGCAGCGAGGTAGCTGCGTTGCTTAGCCACACTGCTATAATCGCTCGTGACAATAGGCCTTGAAGCAAACATTCAAAGCTTTTAGGCTAGCCAATAATATGGAAGTATTTTCCAGTGGGTGTTTAAAGTCTTCTAGAGCTAGAAAAAAAAGTTATCAGCCACATCTTCATTTAATTATATTTTTATTGAAGGTTAAAGGAGATTGGGAAAGAAATATGATTGCTGTGGAGTAGAATATAATTGATTAAATTAATAACTAATAAAATTAATAAATAATCGAATTCTAGCTGCCAGCTATTTAACTTAGTACAAAATAAGCCACAATTTAGGTCAACATTGTATTTGTACGACTCTTACATTTCATTATCTGAACGTTAACCTTTTGTAAGGTTAAAGAAAATTACTTTGCAAATAGGAATTCTGTCAAAGTAAATCTTTTATAGCTCTAGATTAAAGTTTGGTATTGTGCTGCCAGCTTTAGTTTCTAGGCCCCCGTTTTGAAATAATCTTGTGTATTCAAGTTAAATTATTGATTGAATATAGGCAAATGAACATAGACTGTTTTTTTAAATTAATCAAATCCCTATCAGGATGTCTTTTTTTCTATATTTACACAAATACTTCATCAGTATGCAATTTAAAAAAAGTTTGTTTAAACCTATGATTTGTTGTAAGCACACTTTGACTCATATAATTTCACAAAGTCTGAGTTAAATTGTTTAGTTTTTTAATTAGTGGCAACGTATGGTATTGATCATGGATAGGGATTTTCTTTCACTGAACAGTAATTATTTTTACTCTGAATAGTTATTTATTATTGATGAAAAAAGAATATTCATCAAAAATATAATTCATTTTGGTTTGATTATTTTACTAACGTCAACAATGAAAAATACATTTTCAAACAAAAATTGAAATATCACATTATTAAACAAATTGAGATCTAGTTAATATATATATATTTAATTAAAAAACTAAATTGATAAACACTATTTTAACAGAGATAAATTTCATTCTATTAATAATTTTTGGTTAAAATCATTAAATTCAATGACACAAACATCACTTCTTTCTCTTTATATGAAGCACTCATGTCACTCTTACGGATTATAAATATTCAAAATATTATATATACCCTGTATTTGACACAATATGGCTGTCACAACTCATGTTTTACTGTAGTTAAAGAAATAACATATTAATTTCGTGTTTGGTAATTCCTTAAGCAAAAAATATATATATCACAAACTGTAATACATCGATTTTAAAATATTAGGACCCTTTCACTTTCCAACTTCCTCTATAAAATCAGTCATGCCATCTTATCACAGTTCATGACGTAAATTTCCTTATCACAACACGGATCACAGAACACTTAATTTATGTTGAATTGTTGGTATTGCAAAGTCGAGTAGGAGGCGCAGAAATTAAGTTGCTGTAGAATAAAAAACTTAATTTAAATATTATTTAGTAATTTTTATCTTTTTAAAATGTAAAATATTTTCTGTCAAACTGCAGTGGCTATTTAAAGGAAATATACGGTACATTTTGAATCACAAATAGAGAAGCATTTGATATATTATTACTCTACAAATTTTCTTTGTTATCACTTTAATGACTGTAGAATATTATAACTAAAGTATAATCACTATTACAACTAGACATATGTCTACACAATCTTACAAAGAGTAAATGTTTTACTTGGAAGTGAACAAATAATAAATTTAAACTGTTTTATCATTTTACTTTCAGTTACATAGCATAGAGCTGCAAACAACCTTTGGAGTTAAATATAATACATAAATATATTAAACATTACTTGAAATTTTCTTCTAAGGTATTAATACAAGATTTAACATTTGCACAACAAAAACTAATGTGTATTAGCACAGCCTTAAATTGCAACACTAAGATCTAACTTACATATTTGAGTACCCTATCATTGCACTTAAATATGATAGATTAAATTATAGTTTTATAATGCTCCTAACGGACTGTCAGACTATTTTATAAAATCACTTTCAAGAATCATTGAACAAGAAGTTTAGAGTTGAAATTATACAAACGCAACCATTTTCCATTAAAAAAAAGTCTGTATATAATGTAATTTAAAGTCTTTATTTGATAGTAATTAGTTTCAGCAGATACTCTTTGCTTAACCTTGAATGGTTCCACTATGGTGTGGCTTATAAAGCCTCAGTCACACGGAGCTAGTTTACTTGTGTCGTGTGAACCCTAAACTAGCGGCGTTAGCTGACTGATTCGCCACTAGCAATGAGCGCAGCACTAGCGCTAGTATAATTCAAACACAAGCGTTTTAAAACATCAGGCCTTACCATTGAGCTCTATAACACCACTGGAAAGGCTGACATGTTCAAGCTGTCGTTTACACAACATTGTATAAGAGAGAAATAAACTTTCGGGTATCTCCTCCTCTCTTACACACATTCAAGGCAATGTGAGATATTGACATAGCTCGCTAATTTGTATTACTATATTATATACATCAATGTATGTAATATTTAAATAAAATAACTAAGTTAGTAAAAAATGTTTAAACAGCATAATTAATTTCGAAACTCTTGACTTAATTCTTTAAATAAGTTGATATAGACTAATAGTTTCTGTGCTTTTGAAAGGAATCCCATTTAAAGGCCTTATCTTGTACCAGAATCCTACCGTGTAATAGTATTTTGGTAGGAGAAAATACCTTCCAGAAGAAATTTAGAGGGCCATTAATCCTACATAAATAATACTATACAGTAGGATTATGGTTCGAAATAAGGCCTTCCAAAAAGGCATTCTTACCGAAATCAGGGTATAGTAATACTTTCTACAAGCCTATAACCTAAATGATTGTTTTAACGTATGACTGACTATTATACAAAGTGTATCAAACGAAAGTAATCAAATTGTTAGAGAGTTTATTTCATTATAGTTATTGAACTTTCATTATAATATATTTTATTCATCTTAATCTGAAATCAATAAACAGGCTAATAACAAACTTTAAATATATTTCTAGCTTTGGCAAAATGTAATTAACATGCTTGATAGCTACATATTTTTTATATATCAAAGATTTTATTCTTATTT
This sequence comes from Timema monikensis, assembly GCA_902151445.1. Classification (NCBI taxonomy): domain Eukaryota; kingdom Metazoa; phylum Arthropoda; class Insecta; order Phasmatodea; family Timematidae; genus Timema; species Timema monikensis. The sequence goes on from CABFVZ010003108.1 coordinate 55,054, forward strand.
GTAAACGATTACCTGTGAAAGTAAATTTAATATCCCTTAGTGTAAATGTGTATTCACCAAAATGTTATATAATACTACGTTATTTTCAAACAATAACAGTTTTTTGAGTAAGAGACATGTTTTAACACAAGAACATTAAACAAAACCGTTAAATCTGTCTCTTCACAATCAAGCAGACGACTTACTTAATTACTAAGCATTTATTGTCAGATATAATTGTTTCTTACAATTCTCTTTTAACTTTGAGCAATATATTTCATTTGACTTAATTTTTTTTCACCGTTTTCCAAAAAGTATGTTCGGATTAGTCGAAATTTAGGTCTGTCAGGGTTTGGTATAACAGGGTTTTACTGTAATCAAAATATCATAATAAAATATTGTGTACCAAGCAATGCAAAATAATACAGAAGACTTGGTTAAAGCTAACATAAGAGAAATACATCGTAATGAACTTGGCTTCTATTTCTTTATTTTTATTTGCGTGATAGTTTGAATGAAGGTGCATTCAATACTTTATTTCTAACGTTTCTTTGATGTGTTATATTGAATATTAAATATTACTTGTTCAAAGAAACTTGTTTCATCGAATGTCATAACAGGAGCATAATGCTTACGAGAAAACATAAAAATAGGAATAGAATCTAAAACCTACGTTTACATTTTGTCTTAGCGATAAATACTCGCATGGAAGATGTTTTAGAATTACAACTTTACCATCAATATACAAATAATTAAATTTGTTTTTAAAGGTCATGTATACCTAGTTATTGAAGTTTGACAATATTTTCCGGAAAAAATACACGAATAATAAAATTTGTTTGTAAAGGTCGTGTGACAATCTTTTCCGGAAAACATTTTTATATTGAGTTGGTTATTGTGTTTAATAGCTAGGTATATTTATTTTGGTGAATATTTATTTATAAATCTAAGGTTTTTAAAGTAAAAACCTCTTTAAAAAAATTTGCTCTGGGATTTATTTAGACCTATATACAGTGATCTACATCTTAGTAATAAATTCAACAAAAACTGCCAAATAATGTTTCAGTACTACTAAAAATATAAACTTTTCCTCGGCTAAATCTGATGGTGGCACGATGACCTTTAAAATTCTAGACTACTGGGTGTGTTCAGGAACGCTCTCTGGACGATGCTATATTAATATTTAATATTGACACTGCCTATAACTATGGTACGATTGAAATCCTTACAGAAGTTGGAGAAAATACATAGAATATAAAGGTGAACAATCTAAATAAAATCAATCATTCAATGATTTGTACTAGGTTAGACATAAAGAAAACTAACCCAACACAATTACTGAAACTTTATGTAGGTTATTATTATTTCAATCCTCCACATCCCAATCCTTCCTATGGACACCCTTCCCTGATCCCAAATATAATCTTACAATTAAGCAGAAAATAAAATATATTTTATTATATTTATTTTTGAACAAAATAAATAATCAATATATTCAAAATCTCATAACATAGTTTAATTTGGGAATTTTAAAAATTAAATACAGAGTGAGTGTATATATGTATACACACTTTTTTTCACATAAGTATTATATATATATATATATATTTTATATACATAAAAAACAAATAAGATATTATTTAAGTTAAGTTTTGAGTAAAACAAATAAAAACATTTTAGTATTGTTGACAAATAAAAAAACAATGGTTGTATTAATATTTTAACATAAAATAAAATATTAATTGATCTTCTGAAATAGATAAAATATCTGAATTTATTTAGTTTGTCTTTTCTAAAGGTTTGAAATAAATTATGTATGACTGATGTAATATATAATTATTTAAGGTTGAAGATTTGGCTTGATCTCACCAAGAAAATATATCCATGTTGAAAGCAGCAAAAATGTATTAAGTATGTTTCCTCTTCTGAATTGTAGGCTACATACTCCACAGCTTCTGAATATCAGTAGTATCTTGTTCTTCGCCTCTAATGAGGAACTTGTATCCTACTTTTTAACTGGACTTGCACTTTTGAAACAAATTTAGTGAGGAACAGCACGGATATGGTTCCATGTTTTAAAGACGCCGAAAAAAAGAAGACTTTAATCGTCTTCAAACAATGTTCCAAGAATCTTATTCTAAAACCAAATTTAAAAATGTTCTTTCCAAGTCCAAGGAGACAATTTATACATGATAGCAAAGGTGAAAGAGTTGGCCATGAACTAGGAATAAATATAATATAACATTATATTTAATATAAAAATTTAAAAAGATCTATAGATGAATATAAATATTTTTTAAAAAGAGGGTTAAAAATATTCACTTCCATCTCTCAGAATTGAAACTCGCGCTAGTTTATATTTATAAGTACATTAAATCCTTCATCCCCCTTCTTTTATTTTCTCATTCCGAACGAGACCCGCTATTCACTTGTTACCAGTCCTGCTGATGCCTTGAGACGAGTAATAACGGCCCACCACGAAAATAAACAAGGAAAAGCCAACAAACTTATTCGAAGGATAAATGTGTTTAGTAAAAATGTGAGTGTTCTTAAATATTTCAAAATTCGTTATTATTATTATTATTATTATTATTATTATTATTATTATTATTATTATTACTACTACTATAAACCGTGGTAGACGATCTTTCCCCCGTATTATTGTGAATGGGCATAAATCGTATTTGACATGCACGACAACATAGTGTGTTATGCCGCGGACGAACTTTTTATAAACATTTTAATTCACACAACAGCAAAAAAGTAAAATATTTAACAAATTAGAAAAACAAATGGAAAAGTACAGTACATTGGCATATAACACTAGAACCCAAGAGGGCTCGCAGCTAACACACCTTTGTGTCTGGAGATAAAAATAATTACTCTTATCTAAGAGTTAAGTATTAAACTATTCCCGCCTCAATCTATTGAACCCAGCCCTAAGAAATAGTGGTTGACACAATTACCAACCTCGGTAGGCTTTTACGTCCTCAATGGTCAAAACAAAAGACAATAAGAACAACTTTAGTAAGAATGATAGCATCTCTACTTGTAATAAAGACAACGCAGAGGTGAGAAAACTTCGTCTTATTTTAAAACAGTAGTAAGTTGGAGCAATAAATTAGTTTTTATAAAAACAGGGTAACTCCAAATGTTTCTTGAGTCATACGGGTATTTTTCTTTAAGGCCCTTGGCCCTATCGAGTGCATGTCTAAAACCTATTTTATAGGATGGTGGGTGGGAGGGTGAAAGGCGTGGCGTGGCTTCACAACTGACCAAAGTATCATTCCACGCCAACAAAACAGATGAATCACGGAACCCTAGATGGTGCTAGCTACCGGACAGATCTTGTGGAAAAATCATACGTTTGGAAATATTAGTTTTCTCGAGAACGAGTGAACCTTTCATGTATATATTTTCAACACCCCTTCTAAGATAATATATCAATGTTTATTAATTGTTATATTTTCTTATTTTTTTGTTATGGAACCGGCAGTTTTATATTGAAAAATGTCAATTTTATCTATAATTGATCACTGTTAAAATTATAGAAGAGGTGTGAATATAAAAAGTATAACTTAATCAACATGCTTATATTCTTGAACAAACCGTTTCTTAAAAGAAAATTGCAAAACAATAAACATTCTTGAAGATAACCGTTTGTTACCACATATCTGCATTTCCACGCCAAATTAAAAGCGCCAATCGTCTTAATATACATATTATTCACCAAAGAGTAGTCCCCCCAAAAAATGGGAAATCAACAAGATAAGATATATTTAACAGTTTTGACAAAATATAAGCACACTCCCAATATTTGTGGGTCACTCGAACATCTTTAATGTGACGACAAAGGGCAGTCCCAAACAAAATGGTTATTCAACAATATAATAAAATAAATATTTAACAATTTCAATAAGCGATCTCCAAGATTTGTGAGACAAGTGGACATTCATTTTTAACATTAATATTTACTCCCTTTAAAATAAGCTAACAAACAGTAAATTAGTCAAATGTATAATAGAAAATTTAGAAGACCATAGAGAACTAAATTCTGAATTTGAATTTGTAAATATATGAATAGGCAGCTTTGCGCTAACTTACTTTCCCTGTATAGTCATCGTAACTAGTCTGTTTCTTTGGGCCCAGTACCCTAGTATATACAAATAAGATAAAACGTGCAAAATTAATCATTGCGACAAAAAGTAGTCCCAGTGACGGACAAGACGGCAATAAATGGGAGGACAGAGAGGGGATAATGACGATCAACAGTGTGTTCTTCTGCATAGCGTGGGAAGTCACCTGTGGCGTTATCATCACACATTCTCCCTTTGCCTTGAATCTTCCACATATATCCAGAATCATCAGGACGCCACTATCGTACATTAGAAGGTTTCACCGGGTTCTAGAAAGCGTTGTGAGCACATGCTGATCTCATTCTCACCACTTCTTTGCAACTCTCGCCAATACTTTGCAGTTAGGCAGTAGCGTATACAGAACCGTTAGCAGGGTTCTCCCTATGAAGATGCAAAGTGCAACACACCGGTTGCTTTGACCTAAGCAAATGTGTACAGTCCACGAATACTTATCCGAACAGTAATCGTTCCGCAGTGTTCGTTGTGATGACTTGCGAGCAAGATGTCTGAGGCATTAGTCGCGATTGCAGAGTACATATTGCCTTTTCTCTTCTGAAAGATTATAATAAATTAACCATTTTATTCTTGCATATTTTATTTATTAGTCCCATAGCCTTTCTAATGTCCTTCCAAGCATCTGCTTTAAAATGTTTTTTTAAATGATTGGGATGAAACAGCTCATAGCAATGTATAATTTTGTTACAATTCAACTAAAGCAAGGTGAGATTCCTTGGTCCACACACATGTTAAATTGACGTCCACATACACACTGCACGTGTTTTTGTGTATCACAGCCTGCCTCACGGAGATAAGTTGCAGCAAAGTAGCTTAAGACATACTCATTAATAAAATCTGGTTGCACCAACCATTGCAACTTCATAGTGATAACCCGATCTTACACCACGTGGGCGAGGACGGCTGCAGCACACATGTCCATGTCACAGTAGGTCCTATATAAGCCCAGTCTTGACGTTAATTGAGTACGACCCGGACACTTGCACCAGACCACACGTGTGTATGTCACAATGAAGTCCCTCGTATCACCTCACAGTAGATCCTGTACGGGTCTAGCCTTTGCATGACTTGAAGAGGTTTTCAAGTGTCTCACCCTGGTCACGCAGCATATGTTTCTCCCAGCCTCGCCATACTTGACCAAGCAGCTTACCGGTCTTGTTGGAGGCTCGGGCTCGCTATAGAAGTAATCCGAGTCCTCTCTGTTTTGGTGGGGGAAACACCTGAAATTAAAAATTCGGAACCTTTGGTTATCATGCACTGCATCTGTAAATTATAAAATGGAAAATTAGTGTACAAGCTTTATCGCGAGAATATTATTTTACTGTATTTTGAGCTTGTTTTAAGTGTGTTAATCTTTAATTAATATAATTTATGTTGATTTTAAATTTTCTTGACATGAAATATATAAACAATTTTTGGTATAATTTAAACTTCTTTTTTTGGAAAAAAAAAAATGTGACCTTGAAAAGCAAGGATTTTTTTACCACCGTTGATTAAATATAAAAACTAACATTAACCAACTTTATGAGAGATAGCGTTCAAGTACAGTAGTCCCATGACTTCTTTGGTGCTGACACAGCTTACAGCTGACGGCTTTGAAAAGTTACCAGACCAAATTATGTATCCCTACGCCAAACCATATGATCTGCAAAAACATGTGTTTAGCAGCTGTCACTTCTGACGGTCAAAATTTAGGTAAATACCTAAATGTTGACTGTCAGAAGTCAGCTGTGAGCTGTCATTCAGCACCAAAGAAGCCACGGGGCTACTGTATTCACTGTTAAATCTCGTTTATTAAAATATAATCTAAATAAAACTACAACGCATTGTCCTTCGCTTTCTATCCTTCATGAATTTTTTTTCTTCTAAAATATCCCAGAGCAGATTATCAGAGAGATGCTCTATGTCTCACCTGAAGTGCGTCTGATGAATGTGATGATGGTTGACGGGGTTCTTGTAGATCACCGCTGCACCCGCGCTGCCTGATGACGGTGCCCTAGGGTGCAGGGGGTGTTTGTGATTGCTCTGTTTCCTCGTCATGCTCCCAGCCGCCACCACTGGCACCATACTTGTGTTCTGAAGACTGTGTCCAGTCTTGCACGCCGAGAGGTACTGCGCCACGCTAGACCGGAAGTGTGGATGCGAGAGACCGTACACGATGGGGTTGTACACCACGCTAGCCTGTGGGAGGAGCGACATTTGTACTTTAGTCTTTCATCTCTCACGGTCAAAGAAAGTCGATTAAAACAGGTTTTATCTATGCTACCCCTAATTGTCTTGCATCGTAGTTTGGATGCAAGTCTTCTGTCCAAGGAGCCTAGGAAAATATTTAGTGTTGGGAGGGCAATAAAAAAATTAACTATCGGCCACACAGGGTGTGACGAGCCGAACATCCCCGAACTGACCCGATGTGTGTAACACCTTACCTTAGCGAATAGAGCTGGCATTGTGGCCACCCAGGGTGTGACGAGCCGAACATCCCCGAACTGCCCGATCATGGTGACGACAGTGTAAGGCGTCCATGATATCACGAACAGGGCCACCAACATGATGATGATGTTTGCGGTTCGTATCGTGGAACTGGAAGCTGAGTGTTTCGCCCCAACGGACGCGCCGGAAGACTTGCCGTTACTTCGGGAGTTGCTACTCGGCGCCGTGGTCCCATAGGTTCCGCCGCCACCCCCTGGAACATGGCGTGCCGAGAAAGTATTTAGTTAGCGTCTTTAGCGTCGCGTCTTACCACCCGTTCGGGTTATACACTCAAGTACTAATTACACTGATGAATTTAGAACCGGAAAGGTTGAATTTAGAGAAAGTGAACCCAAATTTTAGTGGAGGGAGAGTGGAAAACCATTTAGGAAAACCATCCCCAATTCACCCGAGAAAGATTTGAAACCTCGATCTCCCCGTCCTTGGCAGTCTAGCTCTGCACGAAACTAGCGCGTTATCTAGCCCCACCACCGAGAAAGTAGTTTTAGTAACATCTTTGACCGTCAGTTACTGTCCTTCACATCAAGGTTGTTAACTCAGGAACAGTGTTTCTCCCAACTCTAGTTGAACCACGTTCCCTTTCGACGTGATGGCCTAGTCAACATAGCCTGTCCCTTCCATCACTCTTTTTTTAAAAAAAGGAAGCATATATGATATTTTTTAAGTATGAAAGATAGTTATTAATTTGATCAAGCTTTAGTGTTTGAATAAACATATACGTCTTATAAAAGCAAGGCTTATAAAAATACTTGACATTAAGCCAAATTCTGAGTTGATGTATTTATCAAATTTGTTATCGTCAAAACATATATTAATATAACTCATAGGTTTGTCGCGGACCCCCTGAATTTCTTCGCGCAGAGCTGTAGGTACGCGTACCCGAGTTCGGTAAAAACAGCTCTGAACCCAATATCACCGGCGAGGCAACTGCAGGTACTATGGAGGGAAAGCTTTATTTTCGATCTCTCTCAGTCAACTGTTGCCAAATCTCCTCTCGCTTTCAGTTATGTCTGAAGGTGGTGTTCTAGGATAAGAATTAGCTACTGGCAGCATCAATGAACCATCGTTGCAAGATGTCTTATACTTAACGGGAGATGGACCGCACGAGAACCATTAAATGACAACGCTGTTAACCAATCACAGCCGTTCAGTTTCCTCAGAGATGATATCCAGTGTAGTAGGTTTACCTGTAGCTTTGACGCCAACCATCTCCTTGCCATGGGCGAAGATGGCGGCTAAGATGAAAGTATAACAGTAGGTGATGACACTGACAGGGACCACGAAGCCCAGGGTCAACAGGTAGATGTAGTAGGCTCTGTTACTCGTTGACTGGGTGATGTAATCCCAGGAACAAGAGGTGAGGAACCCCTCAGTGTTGTAACTGCTCCAGCCAAACAGAGGAGGTAGAGCTAGAGCGAGACAGTAGACCCAGGCACCCACACACACCTGCAGGTATAGATGAACAATAGATAATATAACCTGATACACACACCCGCAGGTATAGATGAACAATAGATAATATAGCCTGATACACACACCCGCAGGTATAGATGAACAATAGATAATATAGCCTGATACACACACCCGCAGGTATAACTAAACAATAGATATTATAACCTGATACACACACCTGCAGGTATAGATGAACAATAGATATTATAACCTGATACACACCTGCAGGTATAGATGAACAATAGATATTATAACCTGATACACACACCTGCAGGTATAGATGAACAATAGATAATATAACATGATACACACACCTGGAGGTATAGATGAACAATAGATATTATAACCTGATACACACACCTGCAGGTATAGACGAACAATAAATAATAACAGACTGGATCGACGGTGACGGTCTAGTCGAGGTTAGAACCTGGACCAGATACACTAGGGATGGTTTTCTCATCTCCTCTTCATAACAATGCTTGTGTACGTCCTCCAAAATACACTGATTATTACCACCTAGAATATATTTGTCTCGTTTTTATCTTTTAACAATCACGTCTTACTACCGGTTCGGATTATACGCATACGTATTCATCCAACAAGGATTCGAACCCCGATCCCCAGCCATCGGCAGTCTAGTATATTACGAGCGTGACGCCAGACCATTACCATTGCATTATTATTATTATTATTATTATTATTATAACAACGTGTACTTTAGAAACCATCATATTATAATAGGAACACGAATTACAAACAAACTTATACGTGAAAACATTCACCTCACTGTAAAGGAATAAGCCTCAATTTTAACAATTATGTGTTTATTGTCCGTATCTGGATTCGAATCCAGTCCTTAAGCTTAGTATAGAGAATAGCTACCGAATCGGTTAAGTTGTTCAACTCTAGTATTTGACAAAACACGTTTATAGTTATTATAAAGCATAATTTTTATAAAACGTTCCATCAAGTATGAAAGAACGTATAATTTATGTTTTGGTTCTAATCAAAGAGAATTTTAGTAACGCCTTTACTTTCATATTATTTCTGTTTTACTTTTGTTAGTAGTTAAAAGCTTCGTCATGGTGGTTCCATTGATAACAACAAAGGTAGCGTTGATAGTCTTTTTGCGTTTGTGCTCAGTTATTATTTCCTCTAACATTTTGAAACTTCAATTGTTTTAAGTGATTCTTTGAGAATGGTTAACTGGAAATCATGAGCTGATAAAAGCTTCAAATCTTTTTATTTAATTATTTATTTATTAAAATTTGTTTTTACCAAACATGAGTAAATACTTCGTAACTTTTTTTTTAATCGAAACTACTTTCTATATTTACCGTTTCAGTTGAAATTGGCAAATCATTTTAATACTCTCTTAATTTGTTATTTGAGGTAGATTATATATCAAGGTGTTTTATTTTTTATAGAAAGCACTAGCGAAAAGCTTATTCTAAACAACCATGGTTAAAGTTTTTAGATTTCATCTGCAAAGTAACACAATATGTTTACGTTCTCATACGAACAACAACAACAACAACAACAACAACAACAATAATAATAATAATAATAATAATAATAATAATAATAGGTCTTGTCTGTATCTGAACAAAATTGTACTTTTAATGATTCCTCTTTAATTAAAATGTGGAAAATGTGGTGTTAATATATTCAATTCTTTATAACCTAGATAGTTGATAAGTTTTACCGGCCAAATTTACTATTAAAGGTTTTTTTTCTTAACTGAATACACTTTTACACTATTTTCTCATTTACAGCATCGTTAAATCAACCAAGGTAAGCTTTCTATCTTTCAGGATACATGGTTTGTACAGTTTAAATTTAATACAACAGTTAGAAAATTTACTAGATATATTTTAACATAATGATACGTCAGGTCATGTGATCTTAGCTGTTCCTTTTGATAGACTAATAAAATTAATCTAATGAAGTTATGATGAGGACGGTATAGTTTAGAAAAAAAGTATCTAAATTTTCATAGTTCTATCATTAGAGCAACGATTATATTATAGAATATTTTTATTTCAAATTGTGAGAAAAGCTCTCATTTTTTTGAGTGTGTGTGTACCGAATTTAAAGTGTTTCTATGGAACCTATGCTTAAGTATACATTTTAATTTTAGGTAAAAATATTAATCAAACTCTATACATAAAAATATAGTTACATTCGTTAGTCATGATGCATATTTATTTTAGATAACATAGATTGAAATACATTGCGTAAATCAAAACTTGATTTGACTAAAATAGTTCTGTGAAAGTATATTTTGAAATTAATGATTGGTTCGGACAATTCCAAAAACCATTCACAAACATAATATATTTGAATAGAATTTTTTTGTATTCTATTTAAACCAATGTAAAGGATAATTTATACCATGCAGTCTGCCCTTCCGCCAATATATTTGATGGTTTATTCATAAAATTTAAAGCTAGATGCAAATATAGTGGGGGAAATCATGACATTTGTTTAAAAGCGTCTAGGGACTGAATTGAACTAGTTTATATTTCAAATAAAAGCTTATATTTGTCTGTATAATGCATATAAAACGTTTAAATTTCAAACACGGTACAAACAAGGCAAAGTAAAATAGAAACCGTGTTGTTTATTTTACAACAGATAAATAATTTCAAATAGTTCATTAAAAATGTATGACTCGTTACCACGTTTCCATCATAAAGTGAAATTTAAAGTACTAGCCTTTAGTGAGCATCGATTATTTTCAAAGCAAAAAGGAAGTATTATATATTATTCGTTTTAAGTTAGAAATGCTATAATTAAATATATTTTGAATTAGCTTAAAATATATTAAGTAATGTAAAAACTTAAAATTTACAGATGTGTGTTATTTTGTTTTCTTCTAATTATGAATATGCATTTAAAAAGGTTTATAATTATTATGTAGTTTTTTTATATACATTTATTTAAACTCCACCCACGTAGATTATATTTTGATGTTTTGTCCGATTAACAAGGTAAGGTATTTTCATGCCAAAAAACATAGATTTTTTAATAATATTGTATTATAAAAAATATGTGTGGTTATGTTTGTTTTTATATTGTATAAAGATTTTAAAGCTATAAAACTAACAAAACTGCAATTATTTATCTTATGTTGCAGAACAAAAAAACACCAAGAAGAATTTGAAAAAAATAAAAATAATGATTATGAAACATTATAAGAAAGGCCGGTTGGGGATTAGGTTGAGTAAAATACAAAGAAAATTTAAATATTTAAAATTGTTTTAAATTAAGTACAATTATTTATCCTTTTGTTTTATGTAAGAAGAGAACCCTTGTGAAGTAATTTATTTTCAGCATTTTTTTTCCCTTCAACTCTTTGACATAATGTGATAATTATACACCAATCTAAGCAAATAAAATTATATAATTATTCTATAATTTAGTTTACTTAAATTGGCGTATTTAAAAAATATATTATATCTAACTTAAAATGCATGAGTTATAATTATTATATTAATGACTAGCCCCCTTCCCCGTAAAATAAATATTGTAAAGAATCCTGTAAAACAAAGCTTCAAATCATCCATCATGTCAATATAAAAACAAAACTTTTTTTACTTATTTTTTTAAAATACAGTCCTACCATCACTGTATAACCCCCTCCCTCTTTTTATCCTCCCTTCTATTTTCATCTCATTCCTCTTCCCCCCCCCCCTTCACCAACCCCAACAACTTTTCCCTTCAACAACTTTATTTTTCCAACGACTATATAATATACTATCGACATTTTTATGAGGAATAAATTAAATTTTCAAAATAAAACATAGTCTATGTTACTCGCTGATAATGTAGCTTTATATTAGTAAAATAATTTTTAAAATCGGTCCAGTAGTTTTTGAGTTTATCCATTACAAACAAGAAAACGAAAAAAAACAAATCTTTCCTCTTTATAATATTAGTAAAGATAATGTACAGTACATGAGAGAAATATAAAAAAGAGAGAGGAGTTATTATATTTTATTCAACAAAATCGATTAAAAATCGCGTGTAGTTTTAAATGAAATAAGTTATGTTAACTTTGAAAAAAAAAGTTGTATATAGTCATCTTGGCTTAAATTACTATACCTTATAGTAATTATCGTAGTATTCATAGAAAACAAACAAAAATGTTTCAATTATATTAAAAAAAAAAATTAAATCCAACCTCAAAAAAACTAACAATACATTTTTATATAATACGACCTTTTTTAAACTATGTCATATCCATAAAAATTCAATAATGCATAAAGTAGTTCCTTCATGCCGACTCGCCCTATTTCATTATCCTCCTGCATGATCTTTGAGTTAATGGATACAAGTCAGCACTAAACGTGGTCAAATTTAAAAATTAATATTTACAGTTATCCGTCATATTGAGCCTTCTATAGCTAAGATAAAATATTAATAAACACTTCAATTAAATACATGTTATTATTATTTCTTGAAAGGAGGCGCTTGGTAAAATGTAAAGACCATCATACTAAAGTGCGTTAATGAAAATTTAAAACTAATAAAAAAGATGAAAGCAAGAAATCTAAGACGGTTGATAGGTCGAGCAATAAAAGGAAATCATTGGACAAGTGGCATGGATAATGGAAAGATTAAAAGCCATTAACTTGTTCTTGGTCGTGACCTGCATCAGAGCTAGCACGTTCTAAGCCAGAGCTCGCGGCCTTTTGAGATGTTTAGAACGACCACCTTTCCGGATATTTGGTAATTTATGCAGCTTATAAATTATATATTATCAAACGGCTCGTTTAAACTAACTGAAAATTTGGTGACCTGGTGGTCTAGGGGTAAGGTGTCAGACTTCTATGTTGGCGGCCGGGGTTCAATCCTCGGTCCCGGCAAAGATTTATCTGATTACCAAACCCTTCCTTCACCTCTGACAAGACATCTTGTGAATGAGGGGAATGCCAGGCCTCCACCGTGGTTCGGATTCCACGTTAA
>CABFVZ010003108.1:68949-81280 GCA_902151445.1 Timema monikensis
GGAAGGGGGATATATATACTAAAAAAAATTCACTGAATTATCATTAAAAATACATTAATTTAAATGTAGGTACCTAAGCGCTTCTTTATAACTTTGACAAAATGTACTGTAGGCCTACATGGTGTGCAATGCCAAAAGGTTACCCTCCCCCATTATAAGGCCTATTGTCTCTCAATAGACTATCATGCTATTGACGGAAAACCTCCCCTTTCTCCATACTAATAGGGGTGTAATTCCCCTAAGTCGCCTTCCCGATACCTACCTATTATAACTCAGAGCTGGTATAACCTTTGGAGGGTGCTTTCTCAATATGTCGATAAACTTAGGTGGGATTATTTTCGGCGTCCATTGGAATTATATTTGTAAATCAGTAAAAGGCTCCTTAAGACAACATATGTCTGGAACATTGCGGTTTATGGGTGTGAATCATGGACAGTTGAAAACGATTAGAAGCATGTGGAATGTAGTGCTGTTGAAGAATGTCGAGAATATATTGGATAGAGAGGGTGTCAAATAAAGAGGTAATGATGAAAGATAAATGAAGAAAGGAAATTTTGGAAATGTATGCTGCAAAGAAGAGTAAACATGGTAGGACATATAGTGCGGCGTTATAATTGGACGAAGATAAATCTAGTTATTATTATCACCGCGTCTTACTACCCGTTCGGGTTATACGCACTTAGGCTGATGTGTAATGGTAGGGTGATTGTGAGATGAAATGGAGGACCTACAGTTTAACGCGGGATCCGAACCACAGTTGAGGCCTGGCATTCCCTACATTCCCAAGTTGTGATTAATACACGTCATGTCAGAGGTGAAGGAAGGGTTTGGTAATCAGATAAATCTGTGCCGGGACAAGGATTGAACCCCGGAGCCCCGATACAGAAGTCTGACACCTTACCACCAGACCACTGGGTCACCTAATAACACTAGTTAACGAGGTTTTGATAACATATATGAAATCAACTGTTTTCCATGTATCAATATAGGGAGATTACTAGCTTCATAATTGAAAAAGTTCCATAACGTCACATTTTCTGAGAAATGGACCATTTATTTTATTTATTTTTCTAAAACGTACAATAAAATATTAAAGCTGACATACCGTAGTTCTCATCCATTAAAATGTAGTCCCTCACTTTTGCGTAAAAAAAAGATGAAAGTTTATTTTTATATTTGTAGTTAATTTTCATAAGCGAATTAGGATTGTGAGATTTTAAACTCGAAGATATGTGATTAAATTACTATTTCGAGTCTATAGTATGGTGATATGACCTCGCAACATATCGATATCAAATCTCCAGGGGCTATATCTGAGATAGGGGTGGTGGAGGGGGGGGGTTACATTCAGAACCATCCCGAGTGCAACCGTGTGTTTGGTAATGAGAAGGAGGCTGCAGTCTCATTAGTCGGCGATGGCCTGTGGGTATTATTCTCATTAGGAACCTCTGCTACAACGTCTTCAACGACCCCCCATTGTCCTCTCATTCTTTCTCGGTAATCACGGAGCCAGGTTCCGGGGACGACGGTACGAGTTCTTATCCCACCCTCAACAGTCACGCAAGCGGGAAAACATCAGAATACAATTTTAAAAAAGCAAAGAAGCACAATTACTACGAATATATTCCAGTAAGATATTTCTGGCCCCATGGTGAAATAGTTAGACAGATTAGGAGAAATACTAGAAAAACACTAATACAAGTCCGGATTCTAGATACATTAAAATTTATAACTCGTTAAAAACAAAAGTGCACACCTTTTTGGTTGATTTTCTTGTATAGCATTATATTCTCGAAGAAAAATTATATTTCGGGTTAGCCAATTTGAATTATTTCCAATAAGTTATATTATGATCGTAAACAAAACGAATACTGTAAATAAAAAATTATGTAATAATATTATTATAATAATGAGTGTATTTGTCTTTTATACAAAAGAAGGGGAAATATATAAAAAGGGCATCTATCTATTTATTATTTAAGTCCAGTGACGTCATAAAAATAGAGCATAAAATAGACGATAAAAGAATAGTGGGCTGACTCAGAATTAAAATTAATATAATACTTTGGGTTTAAAACCAACATTTACACTTAACAACAACAATTACTATATCGGGGTAAAACTTAAAATAATAATAATAATCCATAAAATCGAATACGAGACTCTCTCAGGATCTCTGGGTTATGTTGGGAAAAAATATACCTTTATTGTACCTGGTCAACAATGGACTCACCTTCTCTACAACAATAGTAACAAGGTGGATAACATTGAATGATGGTGATAATAATAAAAATAAAATATTTAACTACGGATTTGACTTTAAAAAAGAATTAAGTTTAGTTTTTTCATTAATAAATAATCGTCAATCTAAAATTTTACCCTCCTTAACAAACATCTGCTAAATTATAAATTTAAAATACAATCCATAATTCAAATAACAGTTCAGTAAGTTGGTGTATTAATATAAAACTATTAAGTCCAATCTTTGTGGATTATTATTGAAATAATAATAAAAATGTTATAATTTCTTGGGACAATTAATTAATATATGTCCTTTATGAGATTAATTGTTAAAATAAAGTTACAATAGAACATAAGACCTTGCAGTCGTAACAAAGGAATGACTCTGGCCGAAAGATTCTTTCCAGAGTCATTGTTAGAAAAAATATATTGGGGGAAAAAGTGTGTATATATTACTTTAGAAGAAAATATTACGAAATCTTGAAAAGTTTCATAAGAATATAGCGTCTACGTAGAGAGGTCGAAGTGGTGTAGATATTAAAACTTAAAATCAAAAAATGTTGATATCACCTCAAAAGATGTCCTGGGAGGTCTTCGTTGAAACTGTGAGTTGGTCCGAAACTCACTAAAAGTCCAAGATTCTTCATTGCAGAGCTCTACCAGTGGTCTAAAGTTGTCGTCCCGTCTCTGGTAATCATTTTGATGAACACTTGAAAGATTATTTTAAGAAATAACTGTTAAAAAAAAGCTCAGTTTTTTTCTGCACTCAAAATAATGTGTGACATCTTCTTTTTATCTCCAAGACGCCATTCCCGCTTCTTTCTTCCAATTCCCGCCTCTTGGTTTTTCTCGTAGAGGCCCCAAAAATCTCGCGGATTAAGTTCTAGATTTGAAATATATGTCTATAAATAATATGTGAAATTAAAGTAGAAACAAGAAATATCTGGGAGGAAAGAAATAATAATTAAGAAGCTTGATAATATGTGAATCTTTAACTAAATGGATGTAGAATCTAATATATTTGACAGTTTGACTGACATATGGTCATTGTTTGTAAATAAACTGAATTTATTCTTTTTTTCTTCGCGGGCCTTTTAAATTAAAATGTACAAGATTGGATGACGTATCTGTGTCGTCACCCCCCCCCCCCCCCCCCCCCCCCCCCNTCCTCCAGCGCTACAGACCATTTCTTTCTTCCTCGTGTAGATCGGCCAATATGAATCTCGTAGAAGACGTTAAAAATAAAAATACACCTGATCAGTATTGGCATCTGGCCGCATGGAGTGCTAGTCCCGTTAAAATAAATAAATACTTAAGAATAAATTAAAACTAAATAAAAATATAAATCGACAGGATTAAAATTCTTACAATACAAACCATTAGGGCTCGATTTATTGCGATTTGCTGCCTGTAAATTGTAAAGTGTTTCCATACATAGGCCTACAGTATACACCTTACAGACCAACAAACAAATGCACAGGGAAGATTACTTTTACGATTTTTGACTTCAAGATGAAGTTCAATCGATGTTAAATGTGCGTTTCAACAGAAATTCCCGCAGTTATAATCATTTTATTGAAGCACATCGGAGAAAGTAGAGCTGGTTATAACAGAGAACACTATCCTCGAAATACACTGAAGAGAGTGCAATATTTAGAATAATCACTGTAGTCAATATCAAGTTCACTGCCGCGGAACAAATATTTCAAAACTAGGACACAGACAAAAATACCCTTTGACCCTAGACCCATTTGGGAGTGACCAGAAATTTTACAAAGCAAAACAGAACGCTTTTAAATTAGAACAATACTTACCAGCACTTCTGGAAAACTTTTTAGAATTCTGGGGCATTTTTAATGAAGGTAACCAGGGGTTTATGAATACAGGCTACTGGTTTTAAGAGATAGAGAGAAATATAAGTGAGAGTGTTTTTCCTGAGACTTCAGGCTCGAAGAATTATTGTGGTGAATTTTTAAATCTGACGCTGATAAGGAGGATGGTAGCTCCTTTCCGAATTCAAGGTTTTACTTCTCTATCAGACGCTACTAGTAAAAACTACAATATACCTTTAAGCTTGTTTTTTTTAAATGTTGTTTCTCCTTCATTCAGTGTTAATAAATAGATTTAATTGGTGAATGGTGTGGACGGCCTTTTTTTCTTTTGTACGCTTGGAGCGTCAAGGTGATTAATTCAATGTGACGGTGACTAATAAATATGTAATATTATAAAAGAAGCATACACTTCTAATTTAACTAATCAAACATCAACACAAAATTTGATGGATACATATACACTCTATGAGATTACACCGTAAAGACCATATTGCAAATGACAATTTAAAAAAAAAAAAATGCGTATTAGAGTTCACTTTCATTTATTATGTCACTACGGCTACTGGCGGACCTGATCGACGGTATCATATTTGAGACCGTAAAGTAACTAAAGGTGAATCTTCGTACTCATTTAGTACCTATATAGTTTGGGAGTGTAGTGGGACTATCTGTACTAGGTTTAGATAGTATACAAATCGTGTTCTGACGTAGAAATTTGTTTTTGAATCATTATTACTACAAATTGATCTTTTCAGAGTTGGATACAAGTTATCGCGTTGAAAATTGGCTGGAAGCTTTTTATTTGGACACATTTCCCTCCTTGGTAGAGGTACAGTAGCCCCGTGTCTTCTTTGGTGCTGACTGACAGCTTTGAAAAGTTACTAGACCAAATTATGTATCCTTACGCTGAACCATATGATTTACAAAAACATGTGTTTAGCGGCTGTCTCTTCTGACGGTCAAAATTTATTTATATACCTAAATGTTGACTGTCAGAAGTAGCTGTGAGCTGTCACTCAGCACCAGATAAGCCATGGGGCTACTGTAGGTGAGTTGAGGGTTGGAGTAAGGGAGCTGACGTCACAGTTTATGGTGGCTTGGGTCCCAGTCCAGTCATAGATAGCCGTGTCCCTGATTTCACAGATCACACGCATTAGGGTCGCGCAACACCCACACACGCCATTTGTGCAGAAACTATTCACACGGTGAAAGTCGGAGTTTAGTGTTTAATATCCGAAGAGAGAATATTTGGTCCAGTTTTGTTCTAAGGAATTGTGAACACCTCACAGAACTCACGCATGTTTATGGAATTCATCGAGCAAGTGGGTGATATTAAGCTGTGTCAGGGGTACTTTTAACAGGACGGTGCCAATTTTCATATATATCACATGATCCCATGGCGCTAATCCAAAGTTTATTTGACGATCCAGGGACTCATGCCCGCCGAAATCACCGGGTTTCACTTCACCAGAGGTTTTTTCTGTGAGGTTATCTGAAGGTTCTGCTCTAATCTACAAGCCATCGGACATTGGATGGTTTGAAGGAGAACATTACACTCGAAAGCAACAATATCGACAACAAAATGTTTCAAAGAACGGCCAGGAACATGAAGCGGCGTGTTTATTTGTGTCTTGAGGCGAATGGATGACATGTTCAGCATTTAATGTGAGGTAATATGTTTCACACTCCCAGAGATACAGGATTTAACTACTTGCGTTTGATAGGTTATATTAGGTAAATATAATGTAGGTTAGTTAAGATAAGTTTTTAATATCATCTTAAACACTGGCTAATTTAACAAATAACCTTAATGCAACATTAATTATGAGCCTAAATGGGTAGTAAAAAAAAATTACCTGAAAAAAGGATATAACACCCCTCCCCCCGTCACCCCCCAGTGCACGCTTCAGTAATTCGAACTGACAAGTTGGTTGAGATTAGGACAATATGACAGATTTATCTCTACTGATAATTAAGATTAGTTGAAATAATATTGTTAAGGTAACTGAGAAAAATCCATGTTTGATCGTAATTTGTAAAAATTAGTAATTTTTCTAACATTGGACCTAATTTATGTAAACTTTATGTTTTTGAAAACAAATTCATCACTGAATTCAAAATTAAGTGCGACGAAAGAAGCTAAAAGACCATGGTTCTGAATAAAATGTTACATTTCAGAATTTAGTTTAAGATTAATAAACAATAGTCGAGTTTAATTTAGAGACAAATTATTTATTTTTGCTAGTACCGGTGACGGTGTAACCTGATTTTGGTAGAAAAAAACAGCAAGTACCCGGTCGTTATTTGGGTTACTAAAACAAGTTTAATATATTCATACATCCAGTTATGTTAATTGCAGTTGTCATTTTTGATGGATATTATTAATACCTATAAACTAACACAAATAATATAGTAATGCTATCAATGTTGGAAGCAAAGAAAACTGTTTGAATGTTCTAATCTAGCCCTCGAACCAAAATCAGACTATAGCTCAATGTCCACGTGCCTTGACCTTGACTCAGGAGGTGGAGGTCTTTTTTGTGTATATCTTTTTTTATTATTTATATCTTATGCCATTATTTTTACCATTAAGGGGTTAGTAAGGCTGGGCCACGTCTAATGTACACATTCGGTTTATACGCATTCATTTATTTCGCTAATGGAATAAGGACGAAGACAGTATAATTATATAGGTAGTGTACCCGCATTTGCGCGAAGGCAAAGAAGGAAAACCTTCCGTATTCCTTTCTTTATTTGTGAAAATATTCGAATAGTCCAGAAAGTGAAACACACAATTATATTAAATATATATATTATTTTATTGCAGCGCGTTGTATTACCCAGTCGGAACTTTTGCACTTTAATGGTGTGAAGAAGATTTTTTTTAGATCTATTGCACCCTCATTTGTGTGTAGGAAGAGTAAGAAGCCATTTATGAAAATAAACAACCTCAGTACTTCTGGTCAGGATTCTAATGCCCATCTGCCCATCGACAGCAAATAAAACTAGAAGAACACGAAGAGAACATTTGAGTTGTGATTATTTTTAAAGTTGTTTAGGAGCAATGCGTATGCATGTGCCAACTATATAAAACAACGTTAGTTGGAATGATCGCCTTGATCGAATGCTATCGAAAATGTCAAATATGATATATCCACGTAAAAAAATGTATTAAATGAAGTAGTGTTTAAAACATTGGAAACCACAAGCTCGTGCCAAAGTTATTAAAAAAAACCACCTCCTGGTGGCCAAAATTAAACATCTAAAGGTTCAGAATTAATCCACCATAAATTAGAAATAAATTTAAAATCTTGACACATTAAGATAAAAAGTAAATAAATAAAAACCAAGTGTTACATAAAAATGTAGTTTTAATGTGCTGTAGTAAATATTTAATAGTTTAAAGAGTATTCAGGGAATCGTATTGAGGATTTTTTTTTTTAGCAGAGCGTCTTACTACCCGTTCAAATATTACTCTTATATACGAGTTACACACATGGTTTTGGGGATGATTCATGTTATATTTATAGGAGGTGTACTCATATTTGCGTGGGGTGAGAGTGGAAAACCATTTTGGAAAACCCACCCTCAGTACCCCTGACCGGGATTCAAACCTTGATCTCCCCCGTTATAGGCAGTCTAGCTTGTTGTGAGCTTAGCGCCTTAGACCATGCGGCCACAGAAGCAGGTGAGGATTGTTTTGAAATATTTACACGTTCATCTATAGTAATTTATTAAATCAAATAAAAAATGATCAAACACTTATAGTTGGTTAGTTAGTTTGGGAAATTTTATAAATCAAATTTCATCAAACAGAACAGCCCTTAAAAAATTAAAAAATACTTTTTTATATTAAAACACAATTAAAATTTATGTTTAAAAAATGTTTTCTATAAAAAGTTACAATGCACTTTTCACTTATGATAGGTATTTATTGTTGGCTATTTTAATGAGAGAAAGTTAAATTAAAATACATTTTAAACATATTACTAACTTCTGGGCTATCATCAATTCAAATATTGCATTTAATGTATGTTTCAATAATATTTTCATTTCATTTTTCTTTATTAAATTGCTAGTCAACAGTCAATACATTTAACAGAATATCACTGATAAAATAGAGAAGAGTGTATAGACTATCAAATTAAAATGACATTATCATTGCATACAAAAGATTTAAAGAAATCAAATTTAATTCAAATATTATATAATTATAGTAATAATAATCATAATAATAACAAACTCATAATAATAACTGCATACATTTAAGGTCAATAATTATAACACTGCTATGAATTACCAGAATTCATTCGGGCTATTTAAATTTATACTACACTGGTAGTGTAGGAATATAGGAGGAAAAGTAAACAGAAATGTACCAGCATCTGTGGAGAAAGATAGTAGAAAACCCTTAAAGAAACGTCACCCTTAGTAAACCCGGCCGGGAATCAAACCCTAACCTTTCTGTCACCAGCAGACAAGAATATACGAGTCTGATATTTAGTCCACGTACCCACCAATGTAGATATAAAATATTAATACATAATTTTAAAAACAATATTTTTCATGTACTCTAACACCAAGATCTTACATAAAACTAAATGAACATAACCTAGAATAAATTATTGTATCACGACCGAGGGTCGCGGGCCACTCGCATCCACCGTGTGAACCGCGAGCTCTTTTTTAGGATATTGGGGTGCGCTATCACTCGAATGTGATCGAAAACACGCGACATATTCAAGGTTTTTAATTATTAAGGGAACAAAACAATACACATACAATTAATTACAAAATATAGAATAACAGTCAATATTAGATAGGGGTAGGTTATGTAAGACGTGTCTAAATGTTGTAGATGAATGTGTGTAAAAGAGAAACACGAGATTTAAGAATAAAAGAGCATGTATGACTCTGTGTATGGATGTTGAAAGGAGTATGTAAGAATAGGTAAGTGTGGAGAAAGTTAGTGAGGATGGATTAAGTACGAGGTTGTTTTTTTAGCGATATGCACAGTTTCTTGCCTACCCTGTAATTGAATGGTGTGATTAAGTATGTATTAGTAATTAAAGAAGGTCGTAACCAGCTATAAAAATTAATAAGCAGTTCAAACGCATTAAAGATCACTAAATAGAGTTAATAAAATATTATATAAAAGAAAACATCAAATAATGACTTAATTATTTAAATGAAACATTGATAATGTTGTGTCCTACTAGAGATTACAAAGTCCATTACATACTCGTCCTTAAAATATGAGTGAAGAATGACCCGGGGCACTGTACAACTCCTTGATAGCTCAAAGGTTAGAGCATTCACTTACTGAGTCAAAGGTCCCGGGTTCGATTCATGTGCCTAAGGCATAGAGAAGTAAGAAACAAACTCAACCTTACGGGGGTTTTGTTGCTCTCCTTTTGCCAGCTTGAGTCCTTCAACACTGGGCTTCGCTAGTGTCACTGCTGGGTGATGATAGGACTAACAGCAGCGATCCTAGTGGTGAAGGACTCAAGCTGCCAAAAGGAGCACATCCATTTTAACCTGAAGGTTGAATGTCTGAGTATATTATTTGTCTGCGGCCTAAGACCATGCTTCTTGCTTCACTTAGATGTCATTTTTAAATCTAAATAATATGAGATTTAGACGTGGCTACAACCGTAATTATCAAATATAATATCTTGTCTATTTATTTATTCTAAAATGCATATAGTTTGAAGGGAATATTACGGGTGTGCGGGAATTCCAAGTTCCCTATTTTTCTTCCAGTATATTATCTTGGTGCAAATCTATCACTGTAAATCGAAATAACTTTGTTTAGATCTGATCAATTAATTTTGAATTTATTCCATATTCTATTCTAAGTTTTAACAGCTCCGCCACCATCGATAGCCACGTTCGGGTTACCTGGCGGTCTAGGGGTAAGGTGTCAGACTTCTGTGATGGGTAGTCTGGGGTTCAATCCTTGGTCCCGGCACAGATTTATCTGATTACCAAACCCTTCCTTCACCTCTGACAAGACGTGTATTAATCACAACTTGTGAATGTGTGGAATGCCAGGCCTCCACCGTGGTTCGGATTCCACGTTAAACTGTAGGTTCTTCATTTAATCTCACAATCCCCCCTACTATTACACATTAGCGTAAGTGTGTACAATCTGAACGGGTAGTAAGGCGCGGTGCTGATGATAATAATAATAATAATGATAATAATAATAATAATAATAATAGATAGATAGATAGATAGATAGATAGATAGATAGATAGATAGATAGATAGATAGCCACGTTCGAAATGATCGAATTTATTAATAATACTGACTATCGATATTTTTCCCACCAAACTGATCTAGACCCAACGTGGAAAAGTTTCACTTTAAAAGTAGGCCTAATGTAGTTGTTTTTAAAAATTATATGACAGTAATTAAGTACTGTACAAATTACGAATTGCTAATTTTTGTATTCATACTTCGAAATATCCGTGTTTGTTTTGTTTTTATTTTACTGAGCCTACATAAAATACAAACAAATATTAATTGTTTGAATACGGTGAAATGAGAAATAACGTAAAAGGTAGAAAATAATGAGCTCAAATTTGTAGGAACTCTTCAAAAGTATTAAATAAAACAGGAAATGGAAGTCATGTTGAAGTACACTTCAATATACACTCCAACATTTATATTTCCCCTAAAATATACATGAAACTACCATCATAGCTGGCGGAGGAGCTAAAGCTTCTAGATCCGACTTGGATTACTGGAACCCACATCGAAGGACACAAGGACCAGGGCGTCAGTCTCATCTGTTTAACAACGAGAATATCGGGATTTGTTATTTCCTATTCTCCTTGCACGCAAACGCGGATACATTTTTTGCAGCCCTCGACACTGTTAGCTTTAATGACGTTATATCCCTAAATATCTGTTGGTAGAATCCAGCTCAGCTGCTGTCTAATAATAAAGGTACGCGAATGTGCAGCGACTTAAACGATGCCTCGATTTAATAGAAATATTAACCATGTCAGCTTCGAACATAGGCTCATAGGCTGGTCACAAAAAGTCTAGGAATATTTTATTTCAATGTAAATGGTTTTATTTAGTCTGGAGAAGTTAAGGTGGGGGTGAAGGGGATGCGAGAAAGGGCCATTGTTTTTTGCAGTTTTGATGTCAAAATATCTTTTTGGTTAAAATAAATCAATTATTTCTCCAGTACAAACCTAGAGTTTAATTTTCTTCACATGTTGATATTATTATTATTATTATTATTATTATTATTATTAGCACCGCGTCTTGCTACCCGTTCGGGTTATACGCACTTACGCTAATGTGTAATGGTAGGGTGATTGTGAGATGAAATGAAGGACCTACAGTTTAACGTGGAATCCGAACCACGGTGGTGGCCTGGCATTNACGGTGGCGGCCTGGCATTCCACACATTCACAAGATGTCTTGTCAGAGGTGAAGGAAGGGTTTGGTAATCAGATAAATCTTTGCCGGGTTCGGGGATTGAACCCCGGCCGCCAGCATAGAAGTCTGACACCTTACCCCTAGACCACCAGGTCACCCATGTTGATATCAACAGTTGTTGAATATCTGTCAATGGTGTCCTGGAATTTTTGACAACATTTTCTCTTCATTTAAAAAGTTCCTCATCTAATGCCTCTATTCTCAAGACAGATATTCAACAACTGTTGATATTACCATGCAAAGAAAATTAAACTCTTTGTTTGTACTGAAGCTATTTTTTTATTTTGACAAAAAAAAAAGTTTTGTTTTAAAAACTACAAAAACCTTTTATCGCGTCTCTTACATTCTCACCTTAAGATGTAGCAACTTTGCTTGCACTTAAGGATATTAAGTAAATACTGATAGTAAGGGCTATTTAATTTTCGACCAAGATCGTAAAATATCTAGGCAACTTCTTAAAATACCGGAAAAACACAAAGTAAAGATATTTCGTTCAAATAAAATCCCAGACCCCTAGAAAAGCTAATGTCAGCTAATGTGTTGAATAAAAAACACACACATGGAGAACAGCTTTTCTTGACAGATCAATCGTGGTATTAAACATTAGATCACGTGTGAACAAGCGGTTTTATTCACTATTCACTAAAAACAAAAAACCGCAACATTTATTAATATCAGTTAAATAATTTCTTTCCTTTAAACTTTTTATTTTGTATTTTGTTTGAACATTTTAAAACTAGCAATCGCGCACGACGTTACCCGTGACCCACTGTGGTATAAGAATTATATAAGGCGCCCCC
>CABFVZ010003109.1:0-41237 GCA_902151445.1 Timema monikensis
CCGACCGAGATTCGAACCTCGATCTCCCCGTCCTCAGCAGTCGAGCAGCTCAACACGACAAGCGCTTTAGCCAACTACGCCACCGAGGCGGGTAGCAGGTAAAAAGAACAGGTCCAGTGGTGGAGCAGTAACAGATTGCTCCTTCTCCACTAAAGGAACAGTTTTTCCCATCCCTATGTCGTTCTCGTTTGTCAGGACATTCCTTCCTCTATCGGGACTTCACCATCAAGAACAAAGAAGGATGACATCATTATGGGAAATTTTAAAAGCTGTTTACAGGAAAATATAGTAGTATGAAAGTAACACAACGCTAGTGGGGTATGGTTACCAAATATAATTATATAAAGAGTTATGAAATAAAATAAAAAATGGCTGAATAGACAGATAGATAGGAAACTATACCAAAAGTATAAATAGATATTTAAATATAGAAAATATATGAAATATGAAAATTAGGATCATTACACGAGGTCTCATGATGGGACGATAACAACCTTCTTCAAAGCCAAGCAGAAGCAATCAAAAGACCAAGCCATGGTAAGTTTTAACTTTGAAATAGAAATGACCAATAAATTATTATCAGCCCTTAGAAAGAGAATTATATTTTAATTAGTTATTAAAATTACTTTTTAATATTTTTGTTATTATATAGAAAGTACAATATTAAAATTCTGATTTTGATTTTTCAGTAATAAATTATTTTATAGATCACCTATACTCCAATAATGATATACTTTTTTTATATCGCAGGTGCTAACGATTGCAAATTATTGGAGCATCAAGATGTAAACTATTAAACTTTTGTAACCAGTTCCGAAGATAAAGGATCACTATCATAGTTTGAGTCCAACACTGTAGAAGCACCCCATAAGAGCTGAAAACTGAGATGGTGATAATTAGCAAAATATTACAGATTTCAAGCATCCCCAGCACGTTCACTGAATTCCAAGGCCTGCATGAAGAAACACGAAGTTTATTCCCACACACCGAAGAGATTTTGTAAATCCTGATAATTATATCGACTACATCAGCAAGAAGTTTTCCAATTCTTAAATCCATTAAAAAAACTATATCCGCTCTACGATGAGGCAACGTAGACTAAATCACCTGTGTATGCTTAATGCATACATTGAAAGGCTCGACAAACTTGACATCATAAAACCAGTTATAGTTAATAATGAATATAGGGCAAAGGTATTTGGAAACGTACTTTAATTTTGTTGTGTTTCATAATTTTGAGCTGAGCTGCATCATATATAATTTTGCTTAATTTGTTTTTTGTGTATTTATTGTAATGTTTGGCATGCAAATAATAAATGAGAAAAAAGCACAATGAGAATATTAAATATTACAATTTCGTGGTATTTTTTTATCTAAAAAATATTATCCCTTATAACAGCACATTATTATATCTTCCCTAGCCCCTCCTCAAATAAAAACGTTCCTGCACCACTAGCCGGTGGTTTAGTTGTGCTGACCACATGACACTCT
Source organism: Timema monikensis (assembly GCA_902151445.1). Taxonomy (NCBI): domain Eukaryota; kingdom Metazoa; phylum Arthropoda; class Insecta; order Phasmatodea; family Timematidae; genus Timema; species Timema monikensis. The sequence continues at coordinate 1,492 of CABFVZ010003109.1, forward strand.
CCACCCGCAAATGCTTGTAACGATACTGATTTGGACCCCTCTCATATATTAAAAAATGTCATGAATGAAGTGCATTTTCTTTAAGTATTGTATGTAAAATATCCTTTCAATACTTCATCCATGGAGAATCACTCGATTTTCAGTAATAATGTCAAAGGATTGCACCATTAAAACTTATTTTTTCTTTCAAAAAATCAACTCAGTAGTATTTAACATAAAAAGCAAGTGACGCTAGCTCCCTCTACCCAATAGGATGCTGCCTTCACAACACCTGTCACCAGGACGCTTTCGATTAGTTGGTTTTGACATTGGTTCGCGAGAGGTCCAAGGGGCAAGGGGTAGTTCATATATAAGCTGATTGTGCGTATGAATACACACAGTGCCGGTGACATAATCTAATAATACAAATTATTAACTGTGCCGAGAACATAGATCTACACAGTGAACACTATTACAGTTCCAGTAGCATAAATCTAACAAAACAATGTATTAACAGTGCCGGTGACAAATATATCAGTAGCAGTAAATCACAATGCCAGTGACATAAATATAGCAGTAGCAGTGCCACTAACTGAAATCCATAAAGTACACAGAAAATGTTACAGAGATATAATCTGTAGTTCAACGAAAATTGTATCATTTTACATAATATATTCATACCGAAGATAAATTCACTTTAATAAATCATGTGCAACATTAAAGGTGTTATTTATTCAACTAAAATATCACAATATAATCCGTATCATAATAATTGGCGCTCGATCACGGGGTTATAAATACCAATTATCTCACAATACTGAAATATTATACCACTTTAATTAGTGCTCGATCACAGGGCAAATATCAGCTAACCAAACGGTATCACTTCAATCGGCACACAGCGAAAAACCCGTAACATTACATGCTGGCCCTATAATCGCTAACAACAGCAGCCGCTCGGGCAGTATAGCTCGATTGTAGGCTTACTAAAGGGTGATTTTTTTCCAACTATTGTTTTCAAAAAGATGTATTTATTTGTAGGTAAGTCACATTTGCAGATAATTTTTCTTACAAGTGACAAAACTGTTTAATCATGTACAGTACATGGAGATTGAGATACTCATTCATGTCTTTGTAATTGAAAAAGATAAAATATAGTTTTAGAGAAAATTAAACGGACTCCTTTTAAAAAAGAAGACTAATCTCACATTGATGATGACAACAATCTTTATAGAATCTATCTTAATCACTTTTAGTAATGTAAAAAAAAAAATGCAAAAATTCCATCTGATTCGGTGCATAAAGTGAAGTGCGAATTTCTAGTTCTTCCTCATACGCAATGCTATCTTCACTCGTGACCCTGGACACGAATGTGAACTTTTTTGGGTGAGATAAAATCGATGATGCATAATAGTAAACCATGTAGTATGAATTCATAAATAATTTCTAGGAGTGAACATTTTTTTCAAAAATATAGTTGAAATAAACATATATACATTTTAATTTGGTTTTCGATTATTTTAATTTTGGAAACGAACAAACCAGTTCTAGACTACGGTATTTAATCATCTGCAGAAGTGACCTGAGATAAATTTCGCGCCCGGGCAGGATTGCTTTTTGGCACCCCCTACATAAAGATGAAAATTTTTCGGGAAATTTTGAATTGGAAAATTTTCTGAAGTGGTGGCTCGCGGTGGCGGGGTTAAATTGTAAATGTGGCACCTATAGTCTATTATACTTCAAAATATGTGTTAAGAGATTATGAGTGGCTTGTGAGAATGGGGAGGGGGCACGGTATTTGGGGAGGGGTCAATAGGAAGCATGGAGGATAGGAAGGGAGACAAATCTCGGGCCAAACTTAGAATTATTTTAAATAACTTATTTATGATAAAGAAAAGTCTCGATAGACAACTAATAAGGAGATGGGGAACCCCAACCTGAATGACACATTCAGCCACCAATCGCTGTAGCCGATACGTGTGTGCATTAACTAATAGGTGTTATTGGAACTCGTTTGATGATGTTTTTGGTGTTAAAGCCCTAGGAGAAATTAATTTTAAGTATAAACGTTGACTTTTGGGATATCTGTATCTCGATTACATTAGTTACATTTAATCAGTTTAAATTATTTTACAGAAATAATAACTGAACATTTTCTGGAAAAATTATAGGAACAATTTTCCGTCCCACATGTCACATCTCAACCCCTATATAACCTGTGGATAATATAGTCCATTCACTATAGGAGTGGTGGTAACTGATAGCTAGTAAAAGTTAACAGACTCTCATGAATCGATACGAGAAACCATATGACTTACAAAACCATAAAAAAGTTGATTTGTTGTCACTTTTGGCAGTCAAAACCTTCCCATAAACATTTTATTTTTAATTTTGCTTTTCTTTTGACCGTTTCTTAAATCTTCTACTAGCCGTCAGCTACCACATTTCCCATGGTGATTGGATTCTAGGAAAATATTAAAATCATCCCCTAAACTAACAGCTTCAAACCTAAGGTAGCTTAGGCGTGATATGAAAATAATATGAAGGGAAACCCCACAAATGGTTACCATATGCTATAAGTTTCACTTCGAGATTGTACAAAAACTGTTAGAAATACAAATAAAATTATAAGAACTTTTTTGTCTCTGTTATAAGTTTAACAAACACTTTGACCATATGAACGGTTTACGTTATAATTGAAAAAAAATATTTCTAGGGCACCATTTTTTCAAGATGGTGAATATAAAATAACCTTTTGAGAATGGCACTAAATTCTGTTTTATTCACCCCAAAATTATACTAATAGATCAAATTTCATATTATTATCAAAAAGTGAACGATTGTTATACTTAGCAACTCCACTATTACACCCAGGCTATGTTAGGTGAGGATTAGTTGGGTTTGAGGATTCTTTTCACATCACGCCCAATAGGTTAGGCTTAGCTCTATTTGCGCCTCCTTGAGCTGGCGCCCGGTTCTCACGGCCTTTAAGCCTCCCCTCACTGTAAGAAATAATCATAAATTTTCCATTCAACAATATTGTATTTCTCCCATACTTTTTAATATACCATACGGACATCTGAATTTTCCCGTATGTCTATCGAACATTTCCAATGCACCCAAAAGTATCCATACGTTTATATGGGAAAATTTCAACTTGAATGGGAAACACCGATTCGTAGCTCAGTGCGCATGCGCTATAATAGAAAGAGAGAGAGAGAGACACACGTTTGTCTTCAAGTTCAGAAGAAGTTCGCCATATTTGTTTAGAGAAGAACATAGTGTAAATAAAAAAGTTATCGAATTATTATTTTTTTTGTTAAAGGAGTATATTTGCTGCTGTATTTTCTCACCAGTTAGTGAAGAACAAGTTAATTATTTATGAATATAATTCATGATGTGAAAAATGGAAGAATCTCACTTGTTTAACCTAACTTTGTAATAAGAACAAAACACCAGGTGGCAGTTGTTTATTTTTTGATTCAAATTGTTTTCATCTTGTATATAGATTGAGCTATCATTTTCCTACATGTGACTAACGCTTAGTAAAATAGGTGTATCATTTGTAATATCGAAAAAGATTTGGTATCCTACCAAACTATTTTATTAACATAAAATATAGGCTGTGTCCGAATAGTAGCGCACTTTTACCCTAGTGCACTTTATTTATTTAAAGGGCGTAAGTCCTTTTTGATGTTGTCTGAATTCTTTTAAAGTGATCTGATGTGATGTGCTCCTTATGTGCACTTATAGGTAAAAAGATTTTAAAGTGCCTAAATAAGTATTATTTGTATGGTATGGGAAAAATACCAATCAAGTATATAAAAATCACAATCTTAATGGCGGTCAAATATTAATTTTTCCATACACAGGTATGGGAAAAATACCAACGAAGTATAAGAAAAATACAATAAACATAAAGGAGAAATTGTATTTTTTCCATATCCAAACATGGGAAAAATACCGACCAGTACATGGAAATTACTACCGACGTGTGGCTCTTTTCCCATGACTGTGTATGGGAAAACTTCAATACTTGTATGGGTTAATTACTTCCAATATATGTATGGGAATTTTACCACAGATTTTTCTTACAGTGCTGATCATTTGTTTCACAAATTGTTATGACTTGCTGATGTTAAAATGTTTAATCTTACTAGAACTTAATCTTGATTCGACACCTTGGATCAGTTGATAGCATGTATGTCTACTGAGTTAAGGGTCCCGGGTTCGATCCCCGGAATAGCCGAAAATGTATCATTGGTAAGATGTGGGTATACCCTTTCATAGTGATTAATGACACAGCTGGGGACTGAATGTTGTGCTTGTCCTAGTCTAAGTTAAATTATTTATAGGTCATATGAAGCTACGACAGGCCTAGCAAGCTGCTGTTGGAAAATGTATGGCTTGAATAAAAAAACTGATCCAGGCCACAGGCTGGAAACAGTAATGGATGTAAAGTAAAGTAACTTACTCTTAGTGGTATGTTATTATTAGCACCGCGTATTACTACCCGTTCGGTTTATACGCACTTACACTAATGTGTAATGGTAGGGTGATTGTGAGATGAAATGGAGGACCTACTGTTTAACGTGGGATCCGAACCATGGTGGAGGCCTGGCATTCCCCCACATTCACAAATTGTGATTAATACACGTCTTGTCAGAGGTGAAGGAAGGGTTTGACAATTAGATAAATTTGTGTCGGGACAGAGGATTTAACCCCGGACCTCAGCACAGAAGTCTGACACCTCACCCCTAGACCATCAGGTCACCTACCTTAGTGTTATAGTTAGTCCAATGCACCTCAGGTTGAGAATTGAATTAATCATATCATTATATAATTGTATGTGGTGCAGTGAGTGTTTATTTATTGATTGTAGTGTACCTCACCATATTATATTCAGGAAAGTAAATACTACTAGGCCAGAATTTGTTATTTATTTTCATTTATTCAAGTATATTTTTATGCTTACTTATTTATCTCAAATGTTCTAAAAATAGGTTTGTCCTCGCCTAACCACTATCTACCTATGAACACTTGTTTTCGTTATTATTTATTCTGCCTTGTGTGATTCCGGGAGTTGTGTCCTAGTGTATTTTTAATTAGAGCAGAAGGGGTTTTTACAAGAATGTGAGAATGGAGACTAGAGGAAGTAGAATAAGAGAGGGGGTGGGTTAATTTTAGCATTTTTATAATTCTTAGTTCCCCTTCTTTTATAAATAACAATATAGTTTGTAAATTTCATATAATTGCCTCTTTTTGTTTTGTTAATTTTGATTATTGTATGTTTATTTAACTTGAAAGTTATTTTGTTTTAGATTATATGATCAAGTTGAATCATAATCCAATTCTGCGCAGAAATATTACCCCTCAAATATGCGAATAAGCATTTTATGGACACTCAGAAAAGTCCAGATATCGGAACCTTGATGTAAATCAACACATTCAGTGACTTTTCAAAATAAACCCAAAAACCCTTTATGAGAGCAGATTTTTCCATACCATCTAAAATGCATTCTAAGAAAGATCAAAGCGATATAGCCGTGAATGAAAAACAAAGCACAGGTGGAAGAAAATACTCAAATAGTTTAATAAATAAAAATACATTATCAATAAAGAACTCTTTATTCAAAAGAAATAATCAACATACAAAATTAGAAAATCCCTTTCTGTTTTTATTTTGTAAAAAACAATTTAACAAAGAATGCATTTCTAAACAGCCAACAAAAACAAAGATTTCCACTCTGTTATTCCCTAAAAATGAATTAGAAGATTGTGTAAAACTAAGAAGAAGCGCTGTTCCCATTGACTGCCAAGAATCTAAGTATGAGGGAGTAGCCCCAAAAACAATCCACTATTTATATATACCTTGTAAAAAGAGATCTAAATATAATTTAACAAAGGGGTCCGTTTTGAACAGATTCTCTAGTGAGCCTTTGAAATCTGAATCAAAACATATTTTAATGAAAAAGCCTTGTCTCTTGTATGAACAAATATTAGAAAAAGATAATAAAATTAGTGAGGTTAAAATGAAGGAAAAGATTGATGAAACATGTTTGGATTTCAATGAAATACCTGAACATAATTTAAAACCTAGTTATAAACATATACACCCATATTTTAAAGAAAATAAAAAAAAGGAAATCAAATCATGCGACCAATATAGTTCTAGTAAAAACGTTCTCAAACATAAATTTTCTAATGTATCTTTACATTTAAAAAGAAGGGGGGAAGTTGAAGAAAATCACTACCGGCTAAAGGTAAATCAAAAAGCAGACGAACTTTTCTTGGGAATAACTCAAAAACAAGATGTAATTTATAATCAATCAAATAAATCTATATATTGTAGCAAAAACCTATTAAATACTGCAATAAATACATCTGAGAATAAACTAGAAGAGAACCATAAACATCACAGAGTTATTAAGGATGATCATTTTGTAATGATACTTTATCGAAAGCATGATGCTACAGTTTGCGGTGGAAATCCACACTCTAAGCACAGCATCCATCAATATAGAAAAATAAAAGACGAACGTTTGAAAGATAATTTGTCACGTGCTAACAGAAAAGTGACTTACTCTAAATGTAAGAAATCCCCTTTAACATATAAGTTTTCTAACGCGGGTCTTAAGCTAAAGCAAACGAGGAAAAATTCCGAGAAGCATATGTTCACAATTAAGCCTCTTGTTGCGGATATTATTTTAAACTCTTCTGGTATGAGTTTGAATAAAGAAAAAGAAAAGAAAAGAACACCATTTTTTAAAAATAAGAATGTCAGCCAAACAGTTCAAGATAATAACTTTTCAATCACAGAAGATGAATTGAATCGTTTAACACCAAAAGAAAGAAAATATTCCGAACATACGTTAAATAAAGTTCCCATTTTATCTTCTTATGAACTTGAATTAAATCAGATTCACACTTCCACTTCTTCTGAATTTAAGTCAAATGAAGTTCACACTCCCTCCTATTTCAAAACCAAACGAAATCAAGTTCACACTTTCACTTCTCATGAACTTAAATCAAATGAAATTTACACACTCATATATCCTAAACATAAATCAAACAAAGCCAAGACTTTCAATTCTCTTGAACCTAAATCAAATAATATTCACAGAAACACCTACCTTAAACTAAAACCAAACAAAGCCCAAACGTCCATTTCTACTCAACTTAAGTTAAATCAAGTGTGCGCTACCACGTCTCTTAAACTTAATTCAAACAAATCCCAAACTTACACGACTCCTGAACTAAAAGAAAATTGTGTTCATAGTTCCACCTATCTTAAACTTAATCTGAACAAAGACCAAACCTACAATGCACCTGAATTTAAATCAAATAATGTTCACACTTTAACTCATCTTAAACTGGAACCAATTCAAAACCACAATGATCTTTCTCCTGATCCTAAATCAAATCAAGTCAACATTCCCACTTTTACTGAAGCTATAAAATGTTCAAATAACACTAAGCAATATAATATTTCTCACCAGAAATATGTTGTATACGAACATTCAAACAAAATGTACCCTTTTGAAAATGGAAAAATGGACTATTTTGTCAAGACACATTTTAAACAGGGTCTGCCTGAAGTTATAAACCATGTTTCAAAGAAAATGTCGGATGAAAAACCTATAAAGGAGTTTATGTTACTAAAAAACTTAGATTTAAAGAAAACCATGTGTGTCCCAATTGTATATCAAGGAAATGGGAAGGGGCAGTTAGATCGTCATGGATTTCACTCAGAGCTAGTTGACGCTTTAAACAATGATCAACCTAATATTAGTTTAACGAATACTATGTACAAAAAATCATCATTTCGCAAAAATGAACAAAAGGACAACGGATCTAGTATTATGTCATGTAACAATATCAATAATAGAGCAAAATGTGATAAAGAATTACCTTGTATAGCTGAGATAGATGAAAATGGCATACAACCTTTAAGTAATTGTGTAACACTAGATGAAAGTTTGAGAAAACAGAATAAGGCTCCAATTTTAAGACCAAATGTTCTTTATAAAATCCATAAAGATCTTAGTTGTAATGTTGCAAGAGAAACGTTGAAGAAGCCGTACACTAATATATATCAAAGAGAAAGTACATATGACCACAATTTTATAGCTTGCAGTGATAAGAAGATTAAATCAAACTTACAAAAAACAAAGTTTATATTTAATGAATTATGTCATCTTAATGATACATACACTAATCTTGTTTGTCAAGAACATATTGGTGTTAAAGATTTAAATGATCTTGTTAATCCCATGTCGATTCCTAGTCAAAATGACAAATTAGTAGAAAATAAGCTCAGCAAGTTTATTGAGCTATCAACTAGAGACGTCACTGACGGTGAATTCTCAAATATACTCTTCAATTCATCAAACAAACTTACAACTATTCACAACATAGCAACTAAAAATGTAGGGCTCAAATTATGTTTAAAAAGTAAAGACAACACTTCAAAGTTAAAGAAAAAGTGGAAGAAATCAAGTTTATATACGTTCAATAGCTTGCTACCTAAAATTGACGAGGAACCGCCAATAAGTTGTGAAACTGAAATGGAATGTAAAGAAAGAGAATTTGCACAAAATGTAAATACAATTAAAATTGAACCTCTATTTTCCCCCGAAGACAAATATGAAAGTTGTAATGCTAGTGAAAAAGAAAGGGAATCAAAGCAGTTACATTTAAAAACAGAATCGGTGGCTACATTTTACACAAAACGACCAAGTAGCTTATTACAATCAAATTGGATAGAAAAAAAATGCCTCTTAGATCAAAAATTTTCACTAAACAATGTTAGTTTCAAAGAAAAAAGCAATAATGTGTCGTTTGCAGATGATCCATCTAATCGACACGCTTTAAATGATAAACATACCAGTAATATTCATATTAAAAACAAGACTGGTAAATGTTTGGAAGAGAGTATTTGTAATGAAGGAAAAGGTTTTCCTATAACACACTGTGCATCTACAAATGAGTTGTGCGTACAAAACTTGTTTGAATGCAATAGTAAAAGTAACGGTAATGATAGTCTTAAATCGTTCAATCCTGAACCAATTAATAATGTATTAATTCCTGAAGAAAGATGGGTGAATTTAAATTTAGTTTCTCAAGACAAACATAATTTATGTATTCAAGAACCATCAATTTATAACAATATTAGCCAATCGGTAAGAAAAGAGTTGAATATTATAACTAGTGGGGGGAAAATAAACACGTGTGTGAATGAACTAAAAACAAATTCAAGTAAAACTCCGACTTCACAAGTAAAACAGACCATGAAAATCAACAAATTAATTAATAATGATACGTTAACTAATGAAAAGGACATTACTAAATCAGAAAAACCAACAATGGTAGATCTAACTACAACATGTCTTAAAAAAATTAATGGGAACATGTTTAGTACTGTTTCTAATACTAAACATAAAAAACACTTGCGACACTCGAAGTGTGCAACCAATAACAGCTCAAATAATAGGGAGAATTCTTGCCACAAGGGCTCAGAAAGGATATGTGTCAAGACTAGCTGTCAAAACAAATTGTTAACAGCAGCTTATGATTGGACTCAATTTAAGGATGGCATGGACAAATGTCACACGTTAACTAAAAAACAAAATACGAAAATTGAAACTAACAACTCGAAAAACCACACTCAATCGAATAATAAAAAACATACTTCTGAATTTATGAAAAATTACCAAAGAAAATCAAAGTCTAGTAATCACAAACTAACCAAAACCTTCTCCAATCTTCCCAAAGATTTTCAAAAAATTATTCAATTGAAAACTAGTTTTAATGAACAAGAAACTGAAAACAAAGAAACAAGCAATATAATTTTGAAACATTCAATAGAAGAGAGTAAAATAATTGGTTCTGGTAAAGGTTTCGCAGCAAAATACAATGCTAGCACCCCTTTCAAATGTATGAGCTCTGTCAAAAGAAATATGAAGGAAAACGTGAAAACACAAACACATTCATTAAATGAAACCCATTTTGCAACAGAAAATAAAAATAAAACTTTACACAAAATTCCAATTCGTAATGAAACACAAAATAAACTCGACACAAATATAATTGTAAAACGGTTGCAACAATTGAAAAGTAAAATTGAACTTATAAATTACAAAAATAAATGTGCACGTGAAAACAACTGTATGGAAAAGAATAAAAACAAAGCAAACAATATAACTTGCGAAAACACACAGAAAATCCTAAATATCTCTTTCGGACCAAATACATTTAAAGAATCTCTAACAAACTGTGATATCGTTGAAAGCTTACAAGATTGTATAAAACGTGTGAATACTGGCCCTTTTGAGAATATTCACTTAAATAATCAAGCTCCAGAAGACACTAATGGAGTTTTAAATACTTTTTCAAAAGAAAATTTCTCAGAGTTGGAAAATTGTAAGGATGTTTCAACAAATTATTGTGCAGTAGCTATATATGAAAATAACAAAGAATTGGTCAAATATGCTCACGATTCACAGGAATGGCCCAAGAATGATTTCAAATTAAACATTTTTGAAGAAAATCAACAAATCTGCAGACCTAATATTGAAAAATGTTTCAATAGCTTTAGTGAAAATTTTGTAATAAATGGACCTGCTTCTGAGCGTCTTTCAAGTATTTCAAATGAAGTTAAGATTATTGGAAACAATAACTTTACAATTTCCTCTTCAATTTTAGCATTAGCAAACCCAAATTCTCAACTAAATGAAATGGATACATTTACAGCAAAACAGTTTCGCTTGAGTTCTCAAACAAATTGTCAGATCATTTCAAATAAATTTGTAAAAGCAATAACTTTAGTTGAACGTGATATTATAACGCCACTGGAAAAAAATGTTTTTTCAAAATTGGCCCAACATGAAATATCTCATGCAAATTTATCAGATTTTAAAGAAACTTCGCTTACATCTGATATAGATGAAAATGACTTAAAACAATTTGTTGAAACAAATAAAAAGGACTTATTATATTTAAAATGTATTTCTAGAGATAACGTAAAATTAAAAGTAGATAAACAATCGGGTATGGAATTTTTTTGTAATGAAGTAAAATCAATCTTTTGTAGGGATGAAATGTATTTGGTTGAGAAATTGAAAAACAAACCCGAACAAGATATAGAAACAAATAGAGATATTGAATCAAATGAGAATAAACTAGGCAAGAATGCTAACTTTATTCAAAATAGATCAAAATTTGAAATAAATGGAAATAACTGTGCAACTAGTTATAGGAATGTATATGCAAAGAAAAATGTATTGAAAACTAATAACTTAAAAAGTGGCGAAGAAACACTAACATCTAGTAAACAACCCACAGTTTATTTGACTGAAGATAAAAACTTATTTCCATGTAGCGATAGTTTATCGAAGGGATTTTTGAATCAAGGTATTCTAAATGGAAGTGTTGAAACTAGATCTTCGCTCACCAAACATTTATTTATGATTTCATCATGGGGTACGTTCCAAAATACAAAATTATATAAAGTTTTGAAAGATAAGGCAAATAAACTTAAAAATATTGGGTGTTATAATTCAAAAGTGGATTTTACATTAATTAACAAAGGAATAAAAGATTATAAAACTCGAAATGAAGTTCAGAATAATCTTAAGACAACATGCAGCGAGCAAGTAATACAACAAGATAAAAAACTTGGAAAGGAAGCCAGTGGTGACAATTGGGTCTGTAAACAAACCTCTCAACAAACTGAATTGAATTTTATTCAGGAAGTGACCACCAGCGAAGAACAAAACCCCATCTTTGAATTGAACGAAAAAAGTAAAAAGTCAATTAATTATTTGTTCGAAAATAATTATGTTAGTTACAACAAATGGCAATTAGATAATTGTTTAAACTCACTTCTTTATAATCAACCTAATACAAATGGTAGCGAATTGATTCCATTCATTGAAACCCAAAGTTTAGAAGAATTACATCACTCAATGAAGAAACACAGTGGAGCTAGTGACTTCAGTTGTCCCGGAAGTCCTAAATTGTCTGTGAACTCTAATTATACTGCGCAAGTAAATCCATCGTATGTGTTTCTTAATTTTAATAAAACAATTAGACTTGCAGCACAAGATCAAATAATGTGTACTCACTCCCAAGATGTAAATAGTATCAAAAATACTAATCTATCAAATTTAAATGTTTCGTTTATGTCACTGAACGAAAGAAAAAGTCCTCAGATTCCATGTAAATCTACAGAGGATGGTTATATAAAATACAATGATGGTAAAGAGCTACAGCCGAATAATATTGGCTGTAGAGTCAAACATATAGTTGTATATAACAGAGGAACAACTGAAAATACACTTGATAAATATTCTCAAAATTTTAGACACAAAACAACTAATAATAAAGAATATATAAATAAAACCATAGAGTCATTAAATAAAACATGTTTGTTTTATTCTCCAGAAGGTACGGATGATATAAAAAAGCCAATTTTAAAGAGAAATTCTATAATACATTCCAATGGAGCTATGTTTGAAAGTGCTTTAGAAATAAATATTAACTTTGATCAAAATTTAATGTCACAAGAATCGGAAACAAGAAGCAATGCTCATTGTGTGGTTGTCAAAAAACGTTCTCAAATAAAAATAGATAAAGAAACAGATGCTAGCATATTTCTTAAAATACCGGGAATTGAATCGAAAAAAATTAATAAACAAGCTAAAATAAATAATAGTTCTCAGACGGAAGGAGCGTTGAAGCTTTGTGATAGTTGTGTCAAAACTTATAGAAAATCAGAAAAAAATATTAATGATTTAAAAAAAGCTAATATTCAAAAAGAAATCAATAAAGAGAAAATTAAAAACAAAGAAAGTATTTTAATACACACACATCAAGAAATAAGCTCAACTTTTCTTCAACAACCAAATAAATATGTGTGTAAGTATATACAAACTAATAATAATGATCATCCGCAAATTTTAAAAGATGGATTATATCATAATGGAAGGGAAACATTAATTTCATCATCACTAAATACCATATTTCCATATCCAACCACAAAATATAGCGTTCCGTATATGAATACAAATAAATACAAATATCCAGTTAATAAATACACACAGTCAGTAAATTCAAAACTTAAAAAGTTCAGAACAAATTTAGATTACAAAAAAAAGAATAATATAAAAATAAACAAACCGAAACTAAACAGAAAGCACCAAAAGGATTCGTCTAAGGAAAGTTTATTTAATAATTTAAATATAGGAACTTCATCTTTTGGATTAGTCACTAAACAATTAGAACTTCAACAAAGTCTTACTGAAACAAGTATTTCAAAATATATGACAACAAATATTAGCAATCAAAATACGTTGAATAACAAACTGCTGCTTATAAAACATTCATATAAAAAGAAAATTCAAAACAATGTATCTAAATTAAAATCCATTCGAGTTTCTCAAAATATACGTAAATATGCTGGTCAATTTGTTAAGAAAATGGTTAATTTCTTAAAAACTACTAAACATAATATTAAACATATGTACAATACAAAATTAAATAATAGAACAGACAATAATACTAAGTTAACTAACACTTCTAAACAAATAATTGAAGGACAAAGAATAAGACTTACACCGTACCAAAAACATCTGTTGAAAGAAACCATTCAAAATTCTAAAATTATAAAAAACAAAGAAAAGCAAAATGATCGGATGTTAATCAAATCAAATAATCCAAAATTACCCTTTGTAAACAATAGTCTTGAAGGAAATGATTTAATAAACATTGAACGGGACCAAAAATGTTCGAAAAGCATTCGATTGACTAATCAAAAAGCTTATCTAAATTCAAAAACCATAATTGAGGATTCGAGTGTGGGAATAAGTCATGAGAAAACTTCTATAATTGTTAATAAAGTTAATTTAAATACCGGTACTGATAAACCAAATTATTGTATTGGTTCACCAAGTGATTCATTGATGTTTTTAAATCAAAATGAAAGCTTACATGGTTTCTTTATAAACAAAGAAATGTATTCAATCCAACAAGATTGCGATGACCACCACATTAAATTACGTGGAAAAGACACAAGTATTACTTTCATGCAACTGTCTGCCAACAATTATGTGACGGGTTATAGAGAAAAAGACCCAAGTGTTTCAACCGCTCCAGAAAGTATCAATCTAACTATGAACGCCCACAAAGTTCACAGTTTTAATAATGTTAATAAAGTTTCTTGTGGGTCTTCTTTATCAAATATTACAACATTCAGCAAAGTGAACCTGCCAACAATTACAAGGAACGTATCATTTCTGAATGTCTATAAATGTTTAAAATATACTAACATATTAAAAATAACCGATGATTCATTAGAAGGATCAAAAAATGAAAGAAAATCGGAAAATTCCAAAACTATTAGATTTTTGTTCAAATTATCAACATCAATATTACAAAACATGAGAAATAATGTGAATAATAAACGGGTTAATGCAGACACCGGAAAACCTTCAGAATGTGACTCATTTGGAGATTCTGAGGCCAAATGTAATTATGCAAGGATAACTTCAAACAGGTGTAGTAACTTTTTAAGTTATTCCAATATCTGTCCTTTTAAAGGCCGTTCTCAAACATCATTGAATAAGACCAATAATACCAATAAAAAATTAATAAACTTGTCAGATGACCAAAGGCTTCTCTTGCTGTCGGGAAATATCGTCAAGAACAATAAACACGATAAAGATCAAATACGAGTTGCTGAGTGTTCAACAAACAAAGAAGAATTAGAATATTATAACAATTTAAACAATCAAAACAAGTGTAAAATAAATAAAATTTCCTCCTCAGATAATCAAGGTGAAATAAAACTAGTGGCTCTGAGATTTGGACTTCCTCATAAATTTAGTTCAAAGATGGAATCTGACTTTTGTACTAAAACCACAGATTATTTTGGAATGTGTGTAGAAACAAATACATCTAATATTTTGTTGAACAAGTTAAGCTCAAAACAAAAAAATATTTCAAGCGCAACATGTTTACTGAATAAAACTCAATGGCCTCAAGACCTGCCAATAGTGAATAAATCAAAACTTTATTTCGAAAGCAAAATGACTACTTTAAAAAGCCAATCTCTTGTTGAGTTGACAAGAGAAAAACTTGCTAAAAGTATGGATAATTTAAAAAATTCAAAATCATATATTTATAAAATAGATACTATTTTTGGCAAAGCAAGTCAACATAGTGTGGAAGAGTGTTTGTCAAATTCAAAGCGCTACATGACCATTTTACAGTCAGATTCTGCCTCGTTTAATAAAACTAAATATGGGATATCACAAAATTCAATTAGTAACAAAATTACTGACAAACTTTGTTTTTATATGGAAAGCACTACAGATAAATTGGAAAAGAGTATGAGCAACAATGTCACCATAAACTCCAAGTGTGTTCCACGGGAAAGACACAAATCTTCTTTAACGAAAATGGGTTGCAGCCCTCCTAGGCTGTCTGAATACATGATTCGCAACTTAAACTTTAAAAATAAAAATGTTTCTGAAGAATATAAAAATAATTTGGGAAGCCATACACCGCATCTACTTCAAAGTGTAGTGCATAATTTGCATAACAACAACGATTTCTTTGTTCAAGATATAAACCGTGATATACACATAAATTTAGTTAACGATTTGTCAATAAAAACAGAAGAGATTCACTCAAAACCAAAATTTGACTCTAATATGTCGGCCAGAGAAAAAATTGCAAGAGAAGATTTGCTCTTCCAAGAAAGGAAAATACAAACAATTATCAGCACTGTTAAAGAAAAGGAGCTTACATTTGGAACTAGTTCTGTGGTACTTCAACATGTTGAAAACTCACAAGAAAGTAAACAAATCAATAGTACTACAAGAAATAACAAATTATCACAAGACAGTAAACTAGCATTTAAAGTTAGTCCAAACTCCTTTAATGAAAAGACTCACCCATTTGTTTTAGGAACAGAAATGAGAAGAAGAAGATTTGTAGATAGCAAAACAACACTAGATAGAGGTTCGCAAATACATTTAAATAATTATAGATCTTTTGAACATCAAATACCTTCTCATACTATAACAGTTGGCGAAGAAAATGGCTGGTTGGTAGCTACACTGAACTTTCCAAAACAAAATTTAATAATACGTGCTCCAACTAATATGATATTTAAAGCTAAGTTTACGCAGCAAGAAAAATCAACACCGCTTGAATTAGTGTTTGGTCCTATATTATCTACCAGTAAAAGTAATTCACCAAACCCTTCAACTAATCATAAGATGTCATCATCAACAAAAATAGAATCAGAAAATCCTCAAACCACATACTTTAATTTACCATCGTCATTTGAAAATAATCCTTACTCTGAAAAACATCTTACACGGGAGAGAATAAAAAAAGATCAAATAATAGCTTCGTTGGTGACCGATTTACTTGATTCACGTAGTTTAAAAAGAGACAATATAAATGTGAAAGTTCAAGCTGTTGTTAATAATAATTATTATAAATATAATTCGACAAAGAGTCCTAGAAAAAATGGGCAGCCTCTAAAAGAACCAGGTGGGATTAAAATTGTAAATAGAATTTCAACTTTAAATTATCAAATAAAAAACAAAGCCAAGGAGAGTTTTTCTGTAGACAGTTCCTCACAACTAGGAATGAGCAGTGTTTTAGAGCAAAGTGTTCCCGGCAAACAAATTGCACCATGCAGCATTGTGATAGGGAGTAAAATAGGCAGGGGAACAGAACACAATCAAATTACTTCAATTATTCAACGTCTTTCTACTAATAATGTTGTTGTAAAACAAGAAGAATCACTTTTAAAGCAAGATGAATCTATTGAATTGATGAAGGATATTACAGAACGTAATGTCAAATGTACCACTCCTCAAACAACAACAAGAATAGAAAGCAGTTTTTCCACAGGAAATAATCTTTCGCGAGAAGATACTAATAAAGATCAACCATCCCAAGAAACTGGCCAACAAGGTAATGGCATAAGTAAAACTAATCCTACCAAAATTAGTATAAATATAGTTGTAAGAAAACTTGCTTCCGAAACAAATGACAGCTTGAAGAATCTCCCAACCAAATCTACAAATGACAAAGGAACGTCTGACTCTATGATCAAATCAAATTGTAGTGGCAATTCAAACCAACGAATTTCAAGAAACCCTATTAATAGTTTGTCCCAGTGGTGTTTTATTAATGGTGAATGGGTGTATGGTTATTTTAGAGAACAAAGTAAAACAGTGGTAAATGACAGCTGACGGATGATAAGGAAGAATACAAAACCAGGTTTACCTACTTCAATGAAAATAAGGAAGTTAACTTCTTATTGTTCGATTATGGAAACAGCAAACAAAATGATAATATAATATTTGAAACAGACGTTTTCTGAAACCTTTGAAAACAAAACTAATAAAACTATTTTAAATTGGAAATAAAGTTGATTCTATGAATTTTATATTTTTATTCATTTATTTTTAGTCAACCAAATGCTTTTTATTCAGACAAAATAATGTATAAGCCTAAGTTTATATCTCTATTATTATGTTTACTATTTTATAGTAATACGCCTAATGTTTGTTTGTTTATAAATACAAACACAAACATTCAAACATAATCATGCCTAAAAATTATTAGACATTTATTTGTAGGTGTGTTTACCAAGGTATAAAATACGAGACCAAGACGTCTCCTAAAAACCTCTACTGGGCAGATAAGGAAAAAAATACCAAAGGTTTAAATGCTATTAAATATCTGAATAGATAACCAGAATGATATTTGTGAATATAAATATGGTTTTATTGATTACAAAAACTAGCATGTTTATGACAACAATTATAAAAAGAACTACCCTTGTGAAATGTGAATAGCCTTGAAGCAGCTGACTAACCAGTAACTTGAAAACGCGCATGTACAATTAAAAACATGGCGTCCTTAGCATATGCGCACTTAGACAGAATCCTCATTCCTAAAATTATCAGTGTAATTAGTAAAACCTTATTGGTTTAGTGTAAGAAAAGGTGGTAGACTTAAATTCGCCATTAAAGTCAACTATTGTTGTTGTTGTTGTTATTATTATTATTATTATTATTATTATTATAATATTCCGAACAGCTAGTAAGAAGAGGTGACAAAAAAGAGCTTATAATATTAAATGATCTGACTTCATACTAACATTTTATATCACATATCCTATGTACCATACTCTATTTCTGACTTAGCGAAACAGCATTTTTCCATAGACACAGATGAATTTCCAGCCTGGAAGCGTTCAACTACATCTGGTAGTATCTCTTTATGCCGGAGAATATCCTTGCTACATATTGCAATGCCATCAAGATACATGGTATTTTTTTATTTTGTAGTTCAAAAAATGTTTATGTTTCTATAGAACGAGATTAGATTAATTAATTTATTTATTAAATTGATGAAAAATGTTGTATTTTTACGTTGTGAGAAGGATAAATTTATATTTTATCTTAAAATATTATATTGTTTGTGCAAATGAAGGTACGTATTTTTTCATATTTAAATCTCACATAGAACTATCGTGATCTTGTATCAAAATTTGTTTAAATTAGTTTGGCGATGTGCTGCCAGGAACTCTACTATCGCTTACGTAGCCTGTGTAACCCCACCACAAAACCCAACCCTCAGAAGTTTGCCACCTTTCTCTTTCACCAATGTTGGGTAACCGGAAAGGCCTTAGCTAGTCAATAATTTCAGGGGGAGTTTGGTGGGCACATCTCCCAATTGCCGGAAGCTAGAAAAAATTCTGAATGATATAGAGTTCTAAAAGCTATCTGAAGTGTTTTTTTATGGCAACATAACCCCCTAGTTGCCGAAAGGTAGGGAAATTTCCAAATATTAAACACCTCTAGAAGCTCTCTGAAGTGCTTTTTTATGATAACAAAGCCCCCTAAATTGTACTTGTTTCTTAATTTTGATATTGTTTGAGCCATAAATAAAGTCATATCTATTTTGTTCATAAAATTTCATGGGGGGGGGGGGTTGAACCCCCAAATCTTCCTCCTGGCTACGGCCTTGGTAGCCAGTACTAGAAGACTAGCTTAAATCACCCTTCAACCTCCTACCCTCTCGCGGTCAGCCTTGGACACAGACAAGGAAAGAACAGATCCACAACCACTAGGTTAAACGTGTTGCGCTCCTTTTTGAGGCTTTACTCCTTCAACGTTGGGATCGCTAGGTGCGGTCCCTAGTGACTACAGTGCAATCAAGTGAGCATTTTTTCAACGACTTAAACTCAAATTTACTAGAAGGAAAATACAAAATATGCGCTCCTCAATTTAGCCAGTCGGCTGGCTATCACTGAAAAAGCTTCAGCTTTCAGGTAGCGCCCTATCCCCTCTCTAACACCAACCCTCTTCCACAAGTACCCTAATCCTGCCACACAAATAAGTTTACTCTGACTGCACATTACAAAGAAAACTTGAAACATAATGGTTTACTTTTCTTTATTCAAGGTACTACTGTCGGCTACAATTATAATTGTTAAGGAGCACTGAGGAGAATTGCATAAGTTTAGAAATACCAATTTATTTCAGAAGGAGCTAGATATTCTTTAATATTGTTTTCACCAAAATGAAGGAAAAAGTTCTGAGCAGTTAAAAAGTTTAGAGTTTAAACTAAAAGTGTGATATCTTATATAGAATCTTATAAAACAATCCCACAAATTGTGACCATATCAAAACATGATTTTATTTAATAGAAGAAGGCTAGATACCATACCACATGACCATTAATGCAGGTCTATAGTAGATTTGTTGATATGTATTTAAAATCATTAATATATATATTTGAAATAATTTTAAAACTGGTATTTTCCAGGCGAAAATTAAAATACCCACACTCAAGTATTTTAAGTTAAAACAAAAATATAGCATGGTTTTAAATAGTTCTAAAAGTTTCTGTAATTCAAAATTACGTAGTAAACACTAATATTAAGCTATTGTATTTTGTGTGAGTACATGACTGCAGGCCAGAAAGTATATAAAGATATTGAAGACAAACGGGCCGGTCAGCTATATCTCGCGGGCCGTGAATTTGCAAATCCTGCCTTATCATTCGATCACTGAAGTGGGTTCTGTCTATTAATAAAAGTTAAATCAGTTCGAAATTTTAATTAACAATATATGACCCATACGTGTGGATAAAATTATTTACAGTTTATTTAAGCAATTATTCAACATATTATTATACACCAAACTCCATTTCTTAAAAGGTAGCAAGCTTTCTTTTATAAATTACTATGATATAGCAGTGTAGTGTACCCAGTCACTTCTCGATCATCTTCTTCTTACGGTGTCGTCCACGGCAGTCAGTTGTTTAGGTAGAGCAATCTCGGGGTTATAAGTATAATGGTGGGGGTAGAGGTACTCAGCCGATTAAAAACATATGAGGTAGTGTAGTATTTGACGTTTTAATTTAATAAAAGATTTACATAATGGTAATACGGCTAATTAATTTAGATGACCGAATTAGTTACATTGATAAATACAACTTTTTAGCCACCTGGGCTAAATCTCCTCTCCCCCATCTCTACAGGTTGAAATGGTAGGTAGTTATTACAGGTCTACTCTATGTTAGTGTTAACAGTCCTGTCTCCCGATCGCGTCTGTGTCGCGTCTCACGCTTCTCTTCCATATAATAATGTGCCCCCATTGGAATTCCCTAATTTTGGTGTTTCTGAGCTCGATAAATGTTTTACCGGTAGTGAACTAAGGGCGACATTGCGACACACTGCGGTTAGCCCAGACAATGTATCTTATGGTATGGTGGCAAATTTTGTCATCTGTTTCAATGAGTGCCGCACGAGATATTTAATATTCAGTAGGAGGAGGGAGTAATACCACCCGCATGGAAAATTTTATTTCTGATTCTTATTGTAAAACTGGGTAAAAGCACGGATTTAACAAGTTCTTAATCTGTATATTGCACTCTCATCCTATTTTGGTAAAATCATGGGATACTTAGTTAAAACCCGTTTGGAACGATTTCTAGAAAAGAACGAACTCCTTTATCCTATGCTATTTGGGTTTAGAAAGGAACGTTCTACACTTAATAGCCTCTCTATATTGTTTTCTGATATTCAAATTGATCCATCATAAAACTCATTTGTATCAGCTTTTTCCTCGATAACCAGGGTACGTACGATAATGTAAATCATTATTTATTGTTTGATAAACCTTTTAACCTAGAGTGTTCTAAAAAAAATGTGTCATTGGCTAAGCTATTTATTTCAGAATAGATCGTACATTGTAAAGATAGGACACGTTAGATCATCTTCTCGAACTCAACTAAGGGGCTTACCGCAGGTATCGGTACTCAGTCCTCTGTTATATGCATTCCATTCGAACGATATTGATAGTTATTTTTCGGTTGGTGTAACGACTTTACAGTATGCGGATGACATGGTAATATACGTTCGGTCTTGTAACGTGTCAGAGGGTATAGGTAAGCTACAATCACTGTTCCCTTTGCCTTCAAATTGGTTGGCAGCCCACTGTTTAACTCTAAATGTATATAAATGTTGTGCGGTCATCTTCACCTGACATAGAGTGTGAGATAACTTAATTAGATTATATTACGAAGGACGTCGAATTCAGGTACAGCCAACGGTGAGATTTTTAGGCATGAAGGGCTATTGGCTCCGTCATTTTTTAGAAATATCTGGAATATGCGACAAATTTATAAATACTATGCGATCAGTGGTTGGTTCCTCTTGGGGCTCCCACCCATATATAATGTTACAAATGTACCGTGAGATTATACTCTCTTGGTGGCCTTCTATGACAGTAGTATTAATTATGGTCAGACATATAGACTAGAATATGACGCGTCAATATTTACAGTGGAATTATTTGCCACCCTGCAAGCATTTAAATATATCTTATCTTTACGTTCTCAGTCCTTAGTGGTATTGTGACTCCCGTAGCACTTTGGAATCTCTAAGCAGCTTGTCAGGGCCTTCATCACACCCATTGATAATTCAAATACTCGACGAGAGCGCCTCTCTACGAGCTAGGGGCTACGAACTGGGTTACCAATGTATTCCTAGTCATGTGGGTATACTGGGTAATGAGAGATAATATAGTTTGGCATCTAGTGTAAATTTAATTTCCCTTGTACAGGAAATCCCGCTACTATATAGAGATTTTAAACCAAGGGTAAACTCAGAAGTCAGTTTAAATAGGGCGAATGGTGGGAGACCACATGCCAGCAGAAATAAAAATGGTACCACGAGGTATGTAGTACAAATTTAGCTACACCATGGTTTTCTGGTGTTAAGGGCACCCGTAAGTTTATTTTACTATAATCTTCCTTCGGCTCAGGCATGCCTACGCGAAAGAATGACTTTATTTGATGTGCAAGGTTTCGTCTTCCCATTGTGTGGTTTGCTACGATTCTGCTGAAACGTTATAACATATATTTATAACTATCCCTGTACATCAGTTGGAATGGGTAAAGCCCGTATCACACGACACTTGCTTATACTAGAAATCAAGTGTGCTAGCTAGCACCTAGATATCTGTATACTAGCTAGTACAATGGAAATGGGACTAGAGTATTCACACGCTGCTAGTTTGGTACTAGGTCCTAGTGCAAATATTTATCGAACGTCAGAGATTAATTTTGAGTGCAGCAGCTGCATTAATTACTAATAAAGATATCGAAAATTATGAGAGGGAGCGTAGGAAAAAGAATATAGACACGGGAATGGTTGGGAAAGACGAAATAATGGTCGCAGGATGCTAAATATAATACATTCGGAGGTTAGGTAATATACATTCGGGGTGATACAAACGTTTAGTATCTCCCTAAATTTGTATTCATTTATTTACATTGTGGTCAGAGGTCCCTAAGCCCATGGGTGTCCAAGTACAGTATCCTTGATAAACAAATGTTCTTTTTTAGGCCTACGCACACTTTATATTCTAAAAAAACAAACAAAAAAACGCCCAAGGTTGGCATGCTATCAAGTTTATTTAGAATAAAATTGGGTCTGGAACATAGTTTGTCGTTTTTAGATGACATGTTTTAAATTAAATTTATATATATTAAATATATTGTCATACTGTGCCAATTTGGTATTATATAAACAAGGTTGTTTAGAATAATTTTCTGCCAACAACAAAGTCACATCCAATGACCATGTTGGCGTCATTTATACCATTTATCTACAAAACAGTCTCAGCGCACATGATTGGTTGAATTACACAGACTAGTGTCGAAACTAGTACGATAATAGCACGTGTTCTCTCCTCACAACTAGTATGGTAGCCAGTACCAAGTGGCAGAACCAGTATACTTTTTCTGATTCACATGACGCTAGATGATGACGTGCTAGCTAGCACACTGGATTTCAAGTACGAGCTAGTGTCGTGTGATACGGACTTAAATTACATCCTTAATTAGGCCTATATTACAGACCTTTCTTTAGTTAATGTGTTACACTCAGACAACGTTACTTTGTATAGGCGACTATTTAATTTCCTTCTAAATATAAATATAACGGTGTAGGTACGAACAAATGTCTTCTTGGTTATCTCGCATACGAGATTCTTGTTGAGTGAGAGCTTGGTTACGTGGGTTAAAGATGGATTGAACGCATATAAAATTCAAGAAAGTAGGCATCGGGAATGAATCGAGTGAATAGAATACAAGTGTTACTGGCTGATTGAAGAAAATGTCTTCATCAGTACCATTGAAGAAATAAAAAAGAATGGTCTCTTTCTACATAGTACTTACGTATTTATTATTGTTTTGCCAACGGCACACCTACTATGCACCTCGCTAATAGTTTCTTTCGAAGCACCGTAGAGTTCAATAGCTTTAAGCTACTATCACACGACACTTGCTTGTACTAGAAATCAAGTGTGCTAGCTAGCGCCTAGATATCTGTATACTAGCTAGTACAATGGAAATGGGACTAGAGTATTCACACGCTGCTAGTTTGGTACTAGGTTCTAGTGCAAATATCTATCGAACGTCGGAGATTAATTTTGGGTGCAGCAGCTAAATTAATTACTAATAAAGATATTGAAAATAATGAGAGGGAGCGTAGTAAAAATAATATTGACACGGGACTGGTTGGGAAAACGAAATAATGGTCGCAGGATGCTAAATATGATACATTCGGAGGTTAGGTAATATACATTCGGGGTGACACAAACGTTTAGTAGCTCCCTAAATTTGTATTCATTTATTTACAATGTGGTCAGAGGCCCCTAAGCCTATGGGTGTCCAAGTACAGTATCCTTGATACACAAATGTTCTTTTTTATGCCTGCGCACACGTTATATTATATAAAAAAAAACCAAGGTTGGCATGCTATTAAATTTATTTAGATTAAAATTGGGTCTGGAACTCAGTTTGTCGTTGTTAGATGACATGTTTTAAATTAAATTTATATTAAATATATTGTGGCAATTTGGTATTATATAAACAAGAATCCTTTGAATAATTTTCTGTCAACAACAAAATCACATCCGATGACCACGTTGGCGTCATTTATACCATTTCTCTACCCAACAGTCACAGCGCGCAATAATTGGTTGAATTACACAGACTAGTGTCGAAACTAGTACGAAAATAGCACGTGTTCTATCCCCACAACTAGTGTGGTAGCCAGTACCTAGTGAGAGAACCAGTATACTTTCTCTGATTCACACGATGCTAGATGATGACGTGCTAGCTAGCACACTGGATTTCAAGTACGTGCTAGTGTCGTGTGATACGGGCTTTATTTTAGAATAGTAAACACCTTTTCGCTTAGATCATGGGTTAATTTCTGTTGGCAAACAACTGACATATGAAACTTACTTTTTTTTTTAATAGGTGCTACTACCTGCTTATTTACTAACAGTACCATCTACCGGCAGGTAAAGTTTTATTGTTTGTATAAAGTAATAATCAAGTGAATTATGCTCACAATGCAAATGTGTAATCGTAATGATGTGTTGGCATGTTTCGTGTCAGAATCTACACTTGACTATTCATATTAATCGATATTATCAAGTTGAATGACAAAATTTATAATTTTGAAAGTACAAATCAAAGTATGTAGGAGCTTACAGTAATGTATAATATTAACCATGAACTCATAAGATTCATTATTTATATCTACATTTTTAAATAATGAATTATTTCTTGAGTTAGGTATTTAGAATTGTTTTTGATTAAAGTCATGTGCTGACACAACTTTTTATTTTATTTTCACAGGTAATCATGGAGTGCGTGGTCAAAATTTATGGTTTTTGACAACAATATTTAACCTATGTTTTTAAAAACCCAAAATAATATATCGGGCAATTGAGCCTATACATTATGGAGAAAGATCAACTAGTCCCTCTTATGGTTGCTCACAATATCATTGATTCTGTCTCAAAAACCAGTATTATACCAAAACGTCATTCCGTTAGTGATTTGGGGGATGATGAGGTTGACCAATTGTACTTCGATGACAGACCACGAATAATGGACAACGGTGATATACCATATGTCAAAGAAGGGCTCTTCAACGCTAGAGCCATGTTTTTTCTCATTCTGTGGTATTTGTTTAGTGGATGTACATTATTTCTTAATAAATACATTTTATCATACATGAAAGGTGATCCAACAATCTTGGGTGAGTTTGTAAACCTCACCAAAGTTGTTTTAATATTATTCTAAACTAACATCATAAGATGAGATATTTCAAAACCGGTTTGATTAAAAAGATTTTCATGATTTTAAATATTTATATCTAGGCTACCTAGAATATTGCTAACTCACTCAAAATCATATCAGGATTATGATCAACTTAACGTAATGTTCACTTAAATTTAACATAAAAGTTAACTCAACGTATATGTGATCACGATTCACGTAACTTAACCTAACAACTCGAGCCAAACAGCTTCATTCTCGAATATGGTCTGTGATTTGTACTAGTTGTACAGTGATGATTTGTGAATGTTTACAGTTTTCAAACGATATAATTAATATCTATTACAAAACTTTTTGATATATTTAGCTTTCATATTTTAGTTTAGTTATTTTGTTACAATGTCTGATCACTAGAACTGACGCTAAAGAGTAAACATTGGTCATAATACCAACAAATGAATTACTAAATAGCCCTGTTGACGTCACTCGCATACTGATTGGCTGACTAGATCACGTGATACCCTTCAAGTAACGTTCACTCAAAGTAAAAGACCTCCCAGGACATCTCTTACTTTAAGTTAACTGCATCATGATCACTTCCATTTAAACACATGAGGAGATCCTTTACGTTAAGTTACTTTAAGTTAACGTTAAGTTGATCATGATCCCGGCATCAAAGGCTTGCCATATTTTTTTCTATCTAATCTGGTGTTATAATATATCAATTCTGATAATTCAAGACTTAGATTGTGGATTATCTAGCCACTACCCTTTAAGTGAAATATTTAAAATGTTAGCAGAGTAAGTCTTAAATAACTTATTTTATTCATAAAGCCCTTTGGAACAAATGAGTGTTTTTTTTATTTCATACATATCATAATCTAGCCTAGAGTGTGGTAGAGTTTTATGAAAGGGGCACACTAACTTCACTCACTCGTAAACAAATTTTAAGTTTCTATCAATTTTATCTTCTAATCAATAATCTTTAAACCCGCCTCGGTGGCGTAGTTGGCTAACGCGCTTGTCATGTTGAGCTCGACTGCTGAGGACGGGGAGATCGAGGTTTGAATCTCGGTCGGGTGAACTGGGGGTGAGTTTTTCCTAAATGGCTTTCCACTCTCCCTCCACGCAAATGCAGGTTCACTTCCTCTAATACAACCTTCCCAATTCCTGATCAATTAGCGTAATTAGTACTTAAAGCATATAACCCGAACGGGTAGTAAGACGCGGTGCTAAATAATAATAATCTTTAAATCTACACAACTAGCCTGATACATTGAGTAATTTCATTCTGATTTAAAATATTAAAATCCATCTTGAATTAACTTAACCCTTTTAATAGCAAATATAGGCAAAGTCTTAAAAGTCTATACACTTAGGCATACTCACTTTGTAAACTTTTTACAACACACTTCTCAAGATCTCCAGTCTTGCTCAATCAAATGTATTGGGCACTTAGGCCAGGATTATGATCAACTTAGTGTTCACTTTTAAGTTAATGTCCACATAACATAAGATAACAGTTCTCCTTTTGTTTTCAAATGGAAGCCATCACAATGCATTTACCCCAGGGAAGAGCTTTCACGTTAGATGAACTCTTAAAGTTTTTATTTACATCCATTACTATTTCCAGCCTATGGGCTGGCTCAATTTTTTATTCAAGCCATATATTTTCCACTATCGGCTTGCTAGACCTGTGGTAGTTTCATATACATTATAATCTAACTTAAGACTAGGACAGGCACAACATTCAGTCCCCGGCCATTAATTTATCAATGTTGAAAGGTTAGCCCATATATTTTCACCAATTATAGATTTTTCAGCCATGCCAAGAATCAAACCTAAGACCCTTAATTTAGTAGGCAGACACACTACTGACTGAGCTAAGGTGTCGGATGAGATGGACGTTAAGTGAAGGGTATTTACCACATATTCAAGTTAGCCAAACATGCTATGACCAACATTAACATGCCTATTTAGTATTTCATTTGTGGTATGCAGATAATGAGTAAGTCTATTTTTATATAGTCTTTTAGTACGTTTAAAAAAATTATTTATATTAATTCCCCTATATGTTTGAATGTGGGAAAAGTCAGGGAATTTTTGTCTGAGGTTTTGTGGCTACCTTAGCACACTGTAGAATGAGACAAGGAAACTTTGGAGATTATTTCTGGTTGAATTTGAAGGCCAGAGGTGCTTCATAAGTGGTGCATCATGATCCAAACTAGTTTATAAATAGAACTTCCTTCTATCAAATAATTATAGGACTGCCACAGCTACAAGTTAAACTCACTAAGAAGGTCTCACTAATCATTTACAAGTTTCTTTTACAAATAAACAATGTAAGGCCAACCACACAAAGAAGGTGGATATATATATTTTTAGCACCACGTCTTACTACCCGTTTGGGTTATATGCCTACTTACTAATTAAACTAATGGGTTAGGAATTAGGAAGGTTTAATTTAGAGTAAATGTACCCACATTCTCGTGGAGGGATAGTGGAAAACCCTTTAGGGAAAACCACCTTCATTGCACCCGACTGGGATTGAACCCCGATCTTCTCGTCCTCACCAGTCTAGTCCAACACGAAAGTAGCGCATTAGACCATGCAGCCACTGAAGCAAATAAGGTGGACATTGTTATCTCTGGTGGCCTATTGTTATTTCCTACAACATGTAAGACTAATATTTATAATAGTTTTTAAATTTAAAAATGATACCTGGACACAGGACGCCATTGCTCTTACCACGGAGTTATCTAGGCGTCGTCCAAACTCAGGGTAGTTCTACACTCATTTTAAGGCAGTCTCTGTGAGTGGTGTGCACATTCGTGCTGTTGTCATTGTATTATTAGCAGCATAAAACCCTCCCGATTCGAAAGTGGCTACGTTATTTGATAGCTCGTGGTCTTAACTTATTGCTCCTATGTAGCTGACAATTGCCACACATCCGTCAAACTCATGGATAGCTCAATAGTTAGAGCATTGGTGTACTAAACCAAAGGTCCCAGGCTCAATTCCTGTGTCTAGATGTCAATTTTCAATTCAAATATTATATTTAGATGCGGCCATGACCGTACTTGCAACTATAATAGCTTGCGTGGGATTTTTTAGTATGTCTTACTACCCATTCAAGTTATATACCTAATAGGCTAATTGGTTAGGGATGAGGAAAGTTGAATTTAGAGAAAGTGTGCCTTCATGTGTATGGAGAAAGAGTGGAAAACCAGTTTAAAAAAAACCCAACTGGGATTTGAACCCCAATCTCCCCATCATTGGCAGGCTACTTTATTGCTATAGTGACGCCAAATACCATGTGTCTACCAAAGATGGTTTGAGTCCTACTTGAAAAAGTAGAAATTTATTATTACTATATCAAATCCTAGCCCCACAAACTTTACTTAGCATTAAACTAAAAAACAGTTAATTTGACATATAACCTAGCTCTGAGGAAATTTAAAGATTCATTATGATGTCCAATAAATCCTTAGCTAAAGTCGTTTATTATCATTATTATTATTTATTATTAGTACCAGTCTTACTACAGCTAAAATTGTTATTCTATTGACTGGCAATACTTGGTGGGGGAAAGATGAGCTCATTTAGTTTGACCTTACACCAAGATAAGGAATGAGGGGGAGTGATCCAATCTTACCAAGGGAACAGCCTGAAATGAATGCGGTTTTCACCAAAGGGAAATATGCAGGGTGTCACATTAGAAAGTGACCTTGGCTCTTGAATGTGTAGGGAACTATAATAAGTTACGGGCATTGCTGTAACATCCTTGGATCAGAGAAAAGTGGCCCACTATTATCAGTGGCATATTCAGGAATTTATTGGCCTTAGGCCTGAAGGGAATGATCCCCCTCCCTCTCATTCCTCCAGCTACCTTGCTCACACCCCATGGAACCAATTGAGGTGCCGGACACGTACAACCTGTAGACGCGAGAATAAGGAAAAGTTCAACTAATTGACAGGACATGTATTAATCACAACTTGTGAATGTGTGGAATTCCAGGCCTCCACCGTGGTTCGGATTCCACGTTAAACTGTGGGTCCTCCATTTCATCTCACAATCACCCTATTATTACACATTAGCGTAAGTGTGTATAACCCGAATGGGTAGTAAGATGCGGTGCTAATACTAATACTTCAACTAATTGTGCCCAGTAGACTATTATTATGTTATTAATATAATATAGTTAATTTTTTCTTTAAATTAATAATATACAGGCATAATGTTTTTGGATAACTCAAATTTAATCAACTTTATAATAGCACAAAAGGCATATTACAATGGATAATGCAATTCCTCAAGTATTCACTGCCACATAATATTTTCCTTCTTGGTTGTAGGCATAACACACAGGAACACATAAAACACTTACATTTATGTCCAAACCTCTATGAAAACCTTCAACTTGACACATGATCGTGAACACACAACTTGAGTCCACATGCATTATATAGAGTAGGCTCTGTTGAAATGCGCAACTTTCCAATCCAAACTCAACTAACTACTAGAGCGTATAAATATTCTAAATGATGTTAAACATAAACATTTGAAAAAGGAACAAGATACTTCTGAGCCATCGTGCTAGTCAAGTAACAGGGCTGAGCGAACAAAAGATGAGCGGCCCCCATCAGGCACTATATTACCACGGCTATTGAGTTGGTACACCAAGCTTTCAACTCCAACTCTATTTTTATACTGTCTGACTTCAACTCCTTTAGAAATGGCTAGTGTATATTAATCAATAATAACAAATTTACTGCAATAAAATGTTCCAATAGAGAATACTTTATGGAAAGCTTCTTTGGAATTGTGAATTTATATTTAAACTAATTTTTCAATCCAACTTACAAATATGGGTACTAAAGAATAATAAAGTACTAAATTAAAATGATATATTTACCATATATTGTTATAGTATTATATGTTTTAATTTTAAGTCGGAGTCTGTA
The DNA here is from genome assembly GCA_902151445.1 of Timema monikensis. Taxonomy (NCBI): domain Eukaryota; kingdom Metazoa; phylum Arthropoda; class Insecta; order Phasmatodea; family Timematidae; genus Timema; species Timema monikensis. The sequence continues at coordinate 32,116 of CABFVZ010003109.1, forward strand.
TATTTTTACTAACTCGAACTCTACCCAAAACTGCTTACGACTCCCGACTCCACGGGCTTGTAGATTACAGTTTGAAATGTTTCACCAACTCATGTTGTTTCTCTCATATTCACTCATTCCCTACTGACAAAAGGAATAGCTCTGTCTCTTTGTCTACTTCTATCATGTAAAATATTTGTCCCTCATAATGGCATAATTTGCAAATTCCAAAGTAATAAGCATTCACTTCAGTCCCAAGATGATTATAAATAAAGTTGTAATGAATATAATCTTTCAGGCACGTTCCAGATGCTGATGACCACGATTTGTGGGTTTATTCAGATGTACTACCCATGTGGGATGTATAAACCCACTTCAAGACTGGTGAGGCCACCTGGGTTCTATAGGCACATGATGCTCGTTGGATGCACAAGGTGAGCTTCTAGAGCTACAACACCTGTCAACAAACTATTATTATCATATTTAATTGTATTTTCTTTCTTACACAAAAATAACAAAGAGAATAACATAATTTTATTGACGAAAAAGCTACATGATAGCTAATTTATCATCAACAGATAGGCTATGTTTCTTAAAGAAATATAAATTGTCAATTTGGATGGCAAATTTCACCTGAGCATTATAATTGTGCTTGCAACCTTAGGTCAAATGTGATAACACTGACATATTAAGAGTGTGCAACATTGTAGGCCCAACTCATCTCCTGGCTCACGCGAGGTATGGACATTTAAGGGAAAAGAAAAGACCACAATATGCCAGAAATATGTGCAGTGCATTCATATTTGAATGATTACTCAAAATTTTCCATGGCGACGATGGGGGACAAAGTTTCTTGTTAATAACTGAAATATGTCCCCATTAAGACAGAAGAAAGATTTGTTCACAATGCGAAGCCATTCTAAAATGCTTAAAAATTGCCTTTTAAACATAGTTTTATCCAAATATTAGGTGACCTGGTGGTTTAGGGGTAAGGTATCAAAACTTCTGGGCTGGGGGTATCTGATTGCCAAATCCTTCGTTCACCTCTGACAAGACGTGTATTAATCACAACTTGTGAATGTGTGAAATGCCAGGCCTCCACCGTGGTTCGGATCCCACGTTAAACTACGTTAAACTGTAGGTCCTCCATTTCATCTCACAATCACCCTACCATTACACATTAGCGTAAGTGCATATAACCCGAACGAGTAGTAAGTCGTGGTGCAAATAATAATAATAATAATACCAACAACAACACTAACAACAATAATATCATTTAATATTTCAACAATGTTCTGTATTATGAACATATTCTATTAACTCTTTATCTCCATTAATGATTAATCAGACATGATCCAATGTGCAATAGTGCTCATGTAAATTTACAATTTCAAGCTGATTCAATCACAGAGTTGTTGGGCATGTTATGCATACTCTTCTTCATGCTCAAAATTTGTTATTCATTACTACAGGGCAGGGTGGAGGAATTAAAGTTGCCATCCAGAGGAACTGGAACAACAACACAAATATTTAACAGGCCTGAAAATTAAAGAGGTGTCTGAAAGGGGATTTAGGATTCCCATCCTCCCTCTGGTCGATATATGTTTACAATGGATACCTCCAGAAGTTGTGTTTTCAATAGCAAACAGAATATTAACCATTTGATCAATGCATTGAGCAAATTTAAATAATATTTAATATCTTAATCATATTATATCATTAATAATAATCAAAATAATATCAAAAGTGGATGCCGTAAGTAATAAAAAATAATACTGTATATGTACAAACATACATACCTAATCAAGCTGTTCCTTATTGAGGTAGGCAAACATTGTGCATATAGTTTAAAAAACAACTCAATGCCTTAATCCACTATCACTAACTTTCTCCACAATTCCCAATTATTGCATACTCCCTTCGCTTCAACAACATCCATACACAGGGTCATACATGCTCTTTTATTCTTAAAACTCTTAATACTTTTCTTTTTCACATATTTGTCTACAAAATTTAGCCAACCCCTTACTTTTGATCCATACACTCTACCGTCATGTATCTTCTTCATCACTCGATCCACACTCATCTTCTCAACATTCCCAAACCAAAGCAAGATGCTTTTTTTTTCACATAGAACTATTGGATTTCCTTTCAAACTTCACTCCTTCAGCGCCCATTCATTATGTACTTTATCCATATGAGTTTCTCCACCTGCATTTCTTACGTAGATATCATATTCCAATCTCATTCACCTTGCTCTTGTGTTTCTCCTGACAAACCCACGCTTCACATCCATACAACCACGTTGGTGTTAATACTCAACAGAGAATGCATGGCCGCCATCGTGGTTCGGATTCCACGTTAAACTGTAGGTCCTTCATTTCATCTCACAATCACCCTACCATTACACATTAGCGTAAGTAGCGTATAACCCGAACGGGTAGTAAGACGCGGTGCTAATAATAATAATAATAATACCCAACAATTTAAAGGTATAAGTCTCTAGTAAACTTGAAAATAGGCTTGCTTACATGGCAAGTTTAGTCGACCTCAGGAGTCTTAGGGTAAAGTACTCACCTCAGGACCCGATGTTTGTGGGTTTGAACCCAATCAGGGTCGGCAGATTTTTCTTGAGTGATAAAAATCTGTAGCGCAACTTCCTTAAGAGGGGAAGTAAGGCTGTCAGACCCAAGTAATTTGTTGCTGCACGTAAAAGAACCCTGGAAAGTATTTGAAAGGACCTGGCCCGGTATTGAAAATTCTCGCGTGCTGATATAATTAGTAGGTTCAGAAAGTGCATGTTTAATACCTCAAATAAATAATAAACATAGCCACTATGGTGATTCCGGCTCCTCTGTTGTCAACTGATTGAATTGTATGAACATAAATGGAAAAATCTGGTGAAAATACTTAAAATACATATCACAATAGGCCTACAAATACATTTTGGAGGTCATCGTACCATTTTCTGAAGAAAATAAATACACACATACTCTATAAGGCAGCATGTCATACTTGTTTAGACATAAGGGTTACAGTGAAAATTGGATATACCAGTACTAAGTAGTACAGTATTTGAGATAATGTAACCATTTTAGTGCCATGGGCCGATCTGATTGGTTCCACCTACTACCATTAAAAGTGCCAGAACCGATAAAGTCAGCTCTTTAGATTTGCGCTGGTTCTCCCTTTACCTGTTAGGTAATATAGTAGTTTCAGATATCATTGGAAAGAGAACATTTCCCTCTATAATTTTCTACAAGGTTGGCAACAAAAATCAACCTTAAGTAGGCCTAGTTGTCATTGAAACTGAGGGTTTAGTACATTTGCAATGGCGGACGGTCACGTTCTCTATGTGCCAGTGTAAAGCCGGATTACATACGAGCTGTATGGGAAAACATAAGTGTGGCTCACATTCATACTGATGTAAATAATTTTGTAAACAGTTTTCAGATGTACGGGTTCAATTGTCTGAGTTTAGAAAAATATATTATTTAGGTTTTCATGTTATGTCATGTGAATGAAAAGATTTCCTTGCCATTGTAAGTATATAGGTGTAATAACTTTATACATTATAATATGTAAACATAATATATGAAATTATTAATTATAAAAGATTTTTTTTTAAACACATTCATTTTGTTTAGGCCTAAATATTTATTCATGAGGTAAGCAATATAATAAATCTTCTGTAGGGTAAGCAATAACAGCCTAATTATATATAATGTAGGGTATCAAATAAAAATTCCTGTAATTCCTATTTATAATTAAATATATTCAAAACTTTATTTTCTTGTATACAACTAAATGAACTACAGCAAAATAATAGTGAAATGTAGGCTATATATAATATATTTTTATATGTATTAATTAGCCTTAGTTTTGAAAAAAAAAAAATAATAATCAAATTGTATTAATTTTTTATTATTATTAAAGAACAGTACATGCGGATTAATATGATAGAAAAATCAAAATAATCACTTCATAAATAAAAGTTTGGCAAATCTTCTTGCAAACCTTTACAAAAATGAGGAAATAGCTGTGGCATTCTTCGCAAAAAAACAACAAAAAAAAAACCATAAGCCTTTGGCACTCTTTGCACATGAATTCTTGAATAGGCGCAGCACTAAAATGGTTAATTGAACCAACTTTACTTGCTAGTTCCCCAAACAATGAGCAATTTACAAATAGTGTCATCTCAAATTGAGTATTTCTACAACGTTTATAAAAAAACATGAATAAGGCCACATTGTATGTTGATTCTAAACGTTTGCGGGCTACAAATTTGACATGCCTGATATAAGGTAGCCTATAGGTCTACATATATTTGGATGTGCGCAAGTCTCTATTAGGATTTCAGCTTATAGCTACAAATATAACTTATAAAATTACACATTTTTTAAAATTATTATGTAACCTAACCTTTTTCACTATAATTTTTTGTTAAAGATTCACAACTGTCATCTTGGGCCTAGTTGCGCTGAACTATGTAGCCGTCAGTTTCACAGAGACAATCAAGAGCTCTGCCCCTCTTTTCACAGTCTTAATATCTCGCTATCTTCTAGGTAAGTCCATTAAAATAGTACATACAATTTTATTTGTTTGCACAAACATAAAGACAGATTATCTTGTACACATTTTAACCATTTCTACTAATTTTTAAACAAAAATAGTGAGATGCCTAAATCTGACTTGAAATTCACTTGCAAGTACGCTCCTACCATTGATGTACCCTGGAGGGGGAAGAGGAGGCATTTTTCACTTCCCCAAACAATCTGAATAAAAACTTAAATTATATAAGATAACAATAACATTTAGAATACAGAACATGTGCTACATTTTAAGATGATACCTACGACTAGATATTTAAAAGCAATGACTTTCTGCACATTAACATAACCCCTACAAGTTCTCAATTGCAAAAATCACAACAATAATATTTTTGACAAAATTGTATATACAATAACTGTTTAATTAATAAGTTAATTTAATCAAACCGTTGCAAAATTAAAGTACAATAAAAAAAAGATCTATAACTAATATAAATATATTTCTAATGTTGAAATATAATATTGGCTTTTAAGGCTATTAACACAATCCAAGGCTATCATAATCTGGGACTGCATTTAGAGAGACTTCAAATTTCCTCAAAATACACCCAATTTTACATAATGTTAAGACTGAGTATTATTATTATTATTATCACCTCGTCTTACTACCCGTTCGGGTTATACGGACGCTAATGTGTAATGGTAGGGTGATTGTGAGATGAAATGAAGGACCTACAGTTTAACGTGGAATCCGAACCACGGTGGAGGCCTGGCATTCCCCACATTCACAAGATGTCTTGTCAGAGGTGAAGGAAGGGTTTAGTAATCAGATAAACTTGTGCCGGGACCGAGGATTGAACCCCGGCCGCCAGCACAGAAGTCTGACACCTTACCCCTAGACCACCAGGTCACCAAGACTGAGTAACTTCGACCTGACTGGGATTTGAACGTGTTTATTTAGCACCGCGTCTTACTACTTGTTTGGATTGTATGCTTAAGTAATAATTACGATAATGGATTAGGAATTGGGAATTTAGAGGAAGTGAACCCACATTTGCATGGAGGGAGAGTGGAAAACCATTAGGAAAAACCCCTCCCAGTTCACTCGACTGAGATTCAAACCTCTATCTCCCCGTCCTTGGAAGTTTAGCTCAACATGACTAGTGCGTTAGCTAACTACGCCACTGAGACCGGTGGGATTTGAACTAACAAAGCTATTGTGTCTGGTTAGTAAACGCATTGAGGCATATGGAGCTTTAGAGTATGAAGCCAATTATGACATCAACAATCATGGATAAACATTTATTCACTTACACCTGGTAGGTCACATTATTATTGATTTTTATACTAGGAATTGATACAGAATTTAAATAACAGAAGAACTTGTAGCACTTAAGAGTCTTCACAGGACAATAAAGGTGAATATATTTTTGTACAATTAATTGATACCATTAATATGGACAATTTAAAATGGGAAAACCTTATAATCATTACAATAGATGGTGCACAAATTATGGTTGGATGTAATTTAGGATTAATGGAATTAATTATTAAAAATATTGAAATATCACATATTGAAGTGCCACTGCAAATCCATTACACTATCCACGAACAATCATTGTACAGTAATATTGTGAATTGTAAAAATGTAATGGATGTTGTAATAGTTGTGAAGTCTATCTGCAAAAATTGTATGCACCACCTCCAATTTAAAGCATTTTTAGATGAGATTGATTCGTAATGGAGACATACGATACATACAATGGCTCAGTCAAGGACAATTTTTGCAACAATTTTTTTACTTAATAAATGAAATATAGGCCCATATATTTTTGATTGAAAACGGAAAAAATGTACACCTTGATTATCAAATTTTAAATTGCTTTGTGAGCTTGCTTTCCTAGTTGATATAACTGAAAATTTGAACAAACTAAATATTATTATCCAAGGGAAAGAAAAATTCATTAATGCATTGTATACTGATACTAAAAGTTTCCAGCTCAAATTAAAATGATTTGTTTCACAAGTAAAAAAAGATATTTACCATTTTCCCTCATTTAAAAAATTAGTAAAAAGTTTAAGAGAAAAATAACATCAAGATAGGATTTTTATTGATTCTTTGAGGTTACTACAGCAACATATTAATAAATGGTTTCAAGATTTCACTGATAAGCAAATTTATATTAAATTATTTTAAAAAACCTTTAATAACTGAACTTTCAGAAATACCAGAATATCTACAGTTAGAAGTTGCAGACTTAAAATTCAATAATATTCTTAGAAATAGTTTTACTCAACATGATTTGATTTCATTTTATTCAAGTCTCTCTGAAAGTATGTTCTCGAATTTGAAAACTTTCATAAGAAAAATGATTATAATATTTGGTAGTACATATATATGCGAACAAACATTGAGTGGTTTATACGTAGTGAATATATTTTAGCACTATGTTAAGATAGGTTTACCTTGTAATTAATGAAATATGTAAGATAAAAACTAAGATTGCACACAACAGATGAAAATGTACATAATATTTTGTGTACAAGTGTAACAAATATTGATGATGATATCACCTAACTATTAAAAGAATACCAAGGACAATGTTCTTATTAGTTTCTTTCACTTCACTGGAGGAGGCCTTTTTTCTGGAGGCCAATAAAGAGAGGGGAGGAGCAGATAACATAAAGGGTGCAAGTGAGAGGAGAAGAATGGAAGAAATCAAAGGTGGAAGGATAGAGGAAGATGGAGGCATTTTACTAAATGACCCGGCAACAGGCTAGAAACATTTGTTGATTATTATTATTCCATGTACCTTAATATCTCTTGTTGTCACAGCCACAAAATAAAAACAATAGTTTTATTAATAGATTTTGTTCTTTCAATAAGTTATGAAAATATCAATTATACATTAATCCCTAGGGAAGTATTAATAGACTCGTTTGATAACACTTTTTTATTGATAATATAGTATTAGTAAGCAAATAACAAATATTAGCAAATAAGTTGACATTAGACACTTTCAATGTTCACAATAAAGAATCTTCTGCTAGCTGTCTGTTACCACCCTTCCAACCATGAATGCCCTATAATAGATATGGTGACTTATTCTAGCTGCCTGTTACCACCCTTCCAACCACCATGAATGCCCTATAGTAGATCCGGTGACTTTCCCTAGCTGTCAGTTAACACCACACCTACACTGAAGGGAATGTATTTGGTTGAATTCTTTCATTCATAAAAAATTCATTACATTTTAATCATGTTAACAAATCACTACAATAATATATTGTTTTAAAAAACTTTAAAAATATCACACAAAGAAAGGAATGCAAAGTGTTATTATAACAATATCATTAGATAAAGGATTGTATTCAGGATAACACTGATGCCAAGTTAAGCTACAGTTCCTCAATCTACAGAGGAGCATAGGAGCAGGGTTGTCCGATGAGGCTTCTATTGGGATCAAGCTGTTAGAATTGAGTTTTTGGCAAAGCTACTGCCTGCCATTGTCTGTTATCTTTAAATCCTTACTGTGAAAGCTATTCTAATTTTATTGCAGTGGATATACTTAAAAATAAAATAAATAAACTAGCTTTTTCGGGAGATAAAAAATGCTCATAGGCTATGTTTAAAAAAATATATTAATAGTTAATTACTCTACCAAAATAAAATATGATAGCTTAGGTAAGGAAACGACATAAAATAGGGGTTGGTGCACTCACCTTCCATCGATGTCCTTAGTTTGGCTCTCTACACTTGTGTATTCGCAAAGTGGTATTTCTGAAAAGAATAAACCATTTAGAATTGAAAACAAATAGCGTCATATTATGGCCCAAATGGACAAAGGTGTACTTAAGACTCACAAAGAATTAGTTGGCAATGAAGCTACAAGATTGTACGTAAATTTTATATCAATCCTGTAATAAATAAAGGGTTGTTTCTTTGTTTCAGGTGAGGCTACAGGACTGTACGTAAATCTTTCTCTAATTCCTGTGATGGGGGGTCTGGCACTTTGTTCAGCCAATGAGCTCAGCTTCGACGCTCGAGGGTTTGTAGCGGCGATGGCTACAAATCTTACAGAATGGTAGATATCCATTTGATTTACATTTTTAGCTAGAAGTGTAATCTTGTGATTATGTTATAATAGGGGAACCTATTTACGTATTTTGTTTATTTAACGATGTACAGTCCAAAACCTTAGCTCAGTTCGGTAGTGTGTCTGTCTTCTAAGCTAAAGGTCTCGGGTTGGATTCCTGGCACATCCGAAAAATTTATTATTATTGAAACTTGGGTTTCCTTTATTCACAGTGATGAATTAACGGCCAGGGGCTGGGTGTTATTTCTGTTATAGATTTAAGTTAAGCCATAAGTTATGTGCTGGTATAATCAGTCATTCCATAAAGTGCACGTTAAATACCTCAAATGTAATTGAACCCAGGTAAAACCACCTCGTATAACACATGACCATGATCTTTTTTCTTTTAAGAGTTGGGTTGAATCTGAATCTGAAAAATCTGAAATTATCTCGAATCCGAATGATGTTGGAATATGGTCAGTACCTTTCTTCATTCCCCCCCCCCCCCCCCCCCCCC
>CABFVZ010003109.1:41260-57122 GCA_902151445.1 Timema monikensis
CCCCCCCCCCCCCCACTCCCCATCCTCGCTCACCCATACATTTTTCTTTTTTTACGCATACAATTCTGTACTCCGTTAGTCAAGGTCGAACCTCTCAAGCAGTTACATGCACTGTTCTTAGTGATTCGGTCTTAGCAATAACTCTTGTGACGTGCGAGTTTATTATTTTGTTTTAGTTTTATTTAGCACATAGGCTACTGTACAGTAGTGTGTGTGTTTTTGTGATGTCACTTTCCAAGCCACAGTCCTATAAATCATTAACTTTGACCAAAAAAGTAGCGGTGATAAAGGAAGTGGAAAAGAACTTATCAGAAATTGCAAAGGCCTTGGACCATATCCAAGAACTTAGGAGTTTTTTTGAAAGTTGCAACAATATAAGTGATTCAATTTTTCAGTCAATAAATCAATTAGAATCATACACTATGACTGAGAGACTTAAATCATGGAAACAGATTAAAATATCTGACTTTTTAAAGAAATTGTGAACAGATTATGTCCACATATGTTAAATAAAGTTTTTGAGCTTTGTTGCAAACTTAACTGTCAATCCCTTTTAAGAAACTTATTTGATTTGAATTTATGGATAATTTGAATTTTTTCCTGGTCCCTTCAAGTTCGAATTATACAGGTTCCACTGTACCTTTTATAAACGCTATTTTGTTTTTCACATCTGTTAAGTCATAAAAAACAAAGAGAACCATTTCTGAGTAAATTAATTTTATTAAAACAATTTTGTCCTTTTTTATGAGTTTTATTTTCCCAGTTACAAAAATCTTTATAATTGTATTCAAGTTATATTTCTGAGATTTTTAAAAATCTCATATCTCTCGAATTCCATAGGATTTGAAGAATTGAGGATTCAAGCGTTCCAGATCCAACTTTACTTTTATTTTTTGTAATTTTTTTTAGAATTCTTGCTTTTAATCATCTTGTGGCTGTAACTGACTAACCACAATTCAATATTTAAAAGGGCAGTTCAAGTTTTGGTCGTATTTTAGGTTGGCGTGCTTAAAACCACTGCCCTCTCATTACACCCAGCCTATAAACCCTCCTCCCCTGCTCCACCTTGCCTTGCCTCTCTCCTCTCAAGACACTAACAATGTTTTTAAATTAATTTTGCCATGCCAAACTGATTTGGTTTACTGTATTTAATTAAAATCTTTGTTCTTTTGTCTGAAAATAAAATACTTTTTGCAGACCTACAGTAATTAACTATAATTAAACCAGTGGTGGAGCATGATCTTTATTTTTTTGTGGGGCCATGTCAAAGCTTACCGGTGAAGATTTTTTCTCGCCACGGGATGCCATATTAAATTTAATTCATTTAAGTTTTCTTAATTTTTAAAAATCACTTAAAAAATCTATAAACAGAAAGAACAAAAGTTGGGTGCGTCTCTCTTAAATGCCAGTTCATGAGTAGCACAGTATCTTAAGCATTCAACTACTCTGCATAATATATTCCTTGACACCTATCTATTGTGTTTTTGGACTGACATTTAGACCACGAAATCTATCTGTGATGCAATATTTAGTGTTCCAAATGTTTTAAACTTAAGTGCATTTTTCCAAATAAAATGTAAATTCCTCATGTTTTTTAATTCATTTACTTAACTGTTTATGATCTTTACAGCCTATCGTTGTTCACAACCCCTCACTACCAAATAATCTATAATAATAAAAGGAAGTGTTTGTCTGTGTATGTGTTTGTTTGTGTGTGTGTGCGTGTGTGTGCATGTGTGCGTGTGTGTGTGTGCCATGCCCAGCCAAATCTACGGCACACAGAGATATGACATTTTTAACATAGGTGAACAGAAGGGGGTCCAAATGCCCCTCGAAGCTGGATTTTTAAATATTTGATTAGTTTTTTAATTAGGCTATTCTTAACACATTTTTGGTGGGTCACGAGCAATGCCATATGAGATTGCTAGTAAACAATAAAAACAAAATAAGCTCTGTTTTTCTTCACTTACAGTAAACTACAATTGTTTACCAAACCAAGTATTAGAAAAAGTTCCTTTTTCTTGCCATCCATCTACATAAATGTAAAGTCATTAGGCTTATGTGCTTCAAACCGTTTAATTTCTAGTTTTTCATAGCTTTAATGAAGAAAAATGAGTTTTTAATAAAGGATCTAATTTATTAATTTTAATTTATCATTTTCATATCATCTTACTTCTAGGGTCTTAACACATACTAAAACACAGACACAGGTGAAAAAACAAAATAATTATAGACCACCTTTATCATATAGTGATAGTCATACAGCAGCTGACTCTGGCTCTATTCCCTAGTGTAGACACTAGAATGGTAGGGGGATTGACCTTGAGAGACATCTCACACTGGATGTGGCTTCTCTGAGAGAGCCCATCGGAGCTGGACCTGCTGAGCTTTTATATTCGGTCACTTTAACGCTGGTACTGTACTTGCGTGACTTTGGTGTGGGGAATGAATAATCTTGACTTGAAAACTGCATAACAAATCCAATAAATCACTGCGTGTAAAGAATGCTTTTCCACTTTATATTCATATTTTTTCCCAAAATATTTTATAGAATAAAAAGAAAGAAAAAATTAATGTCAAAAAATTGTTGGTGGGTCCTGGCGCCTGGGTTGTACCATTATTTAGCAGTTCTATACTTTACCAAACCACACACATTTTGTGGCAGTGTTCTCACACTGATATTAAATACACAAAGAGAGTAGGACATGAAATGGTGAAGTAGAGAACACCTAGCTGAAGGAAACTACTAGCTGCTAGAGGGACCGTTCACTGGATATAGTTGGCATCTATTCTAGGGTTGACACCCATCCTATGTTTTACTAAATATTTCTATGCTGCACCAGTTGACTTATAGGTTGTGGATACAAAACTAAAACACATTTTAAAAACAATCAACTGAATATTTGACATAGTTGATCACAATCAAATCATATTTTTATTTGCATTAAAAGTCGCATTTTGACCAAAGTTCCATTCAAAAATAAGTGTTTTATTACATGGTCCCTCCTCAAAATATATTCTATTCACATCACTAATTTTAACAATTAGTATTATAGTATATTTATTTGTAGACGACTCAACTAATAGTACAAATTTCACCTAAGTATTCATTCTTTTGTTACAGTTTACAAAATGTATATTCCAAGATGTTGATCAGTGGAGACAAATTTAAGTACACGTAAGTAATAATTCCTTATTTACTTTTTAGTAGATAAAATAACAGTTATTCTTCTTTAAATATAATATACAAATAGTCTTAAGTCATATTATAGTTTTAAAAAATCAAATATTTACTGTAAAGCTACCTAAAATAAGCATTATATCTACTCACAATTATTAATTTGTTGTTCAATGTAAAAGCTGAATCCAAACAGCAACTAACAACTGACCTTTGCCAAACTTTGATTTAAATCCTGATGGGGTTATAATTTACTCTTACATTGAAAGTTTTCTTCACCCTGTCTCACTACCTATTTGGCCTGTACACTAATATATTTTACTAATGTGTTAGGGATGAGGGAGGTATAATTTAGAGAAAATGTACCTGGAGTGAGAAACCATTGATAAAAATAAACACAGCCTGAATTCAAAACCAGTTCTTCGACCAGATCAATGGTAAACCAGATTAAATGAGTTTGACATTTAGATGGTGTGCCCACCAGCAAAGTTTTATGTGAAGTGTGATTTTAATCAAGCTAAATTTACGCTAAATTTATTTATACAAAAACATATTGACCCTTTCAGCCTTTATTTTGTAATAATAATATTGATAATGATGATAATAATAATAATCATCATAATATTAATTGTTGTAGTTTTTCTTTCCATAAAGTGTTAAAATTTGTTTCTTATTATACATGAATGATTCCAGGCCTGCTGAGCTCCAGTTCTACACCAGCATAGCGTCTGTTGTGGTTCAGATCCCCGCATCACTTTTTCTAGTCGACCTCTCCAGTGTCCATAAAACAACAGACTCAACGCTCTTCCTCGCTTTTGTCCTCAATGGCATCTTCTTTCATTTCCAGAGTATTACTGCATATGTTCTCATGGACTATATTAGTCCAGTAACACACAGGTAATAATACCAAAGTATACTGTGTTTTTGTCACAGTTTGTGTTTAATAAATATTATAATTATTTATTTTATTTATTTGCTATAAAAATATGACTATTTATTACATTTCCACTTTATTTTACATATCTAATGATAGACGCTATTGTATCTAGGGCTGAAGAAAAGGCCAGCCTTTTAATAGCCTACTTACTTAACTTTTGAAGTCAGAATAAAATTGCTGTGTTAATAAATATATTGTAATAAGTATCTTTCAACAATGATTAAGACTAAGTTATACAAAAAAAAGTATAACCTTAGTAATATGAACATTGGGAAAGTTAAAGGATTCAATTTAATACTTAATTTTTTTTTTCTTTCAAAGTGATCATAATTTTAGTGTGCAGCCTATATTCGAAGGTGGCTTATTTTCGGATCGACTATGATATTAACTTCTGTATTTAATAATATTTGAATTATAAACCATACAAATATTTGACGTAAGCCATGCATACCTTATTTTGTAGGCCTGTATACTTTTCAAGGATTTGCCCGTCCAAAAAAAGTTTTTTTACTGAAATTATTTTAAAATGTAAGTCTAATATACAGTGCAAAAAATATAATTTTTGTGATTTTTCCAGGTGTTTTAAAACCATTTTTAGGATGAAATTTGTTTTTGTTTGAGAATTTTTAAAGCAAAATTCAAGTGTTTTTTTTTAAAATCAAATATTTATTTTGCATAATATTGGGTCTCTGCTTATATTTTGTGCTCATAAACTATTTTGTAGCTTGCAACAATATTTAGGACAGTTGATTACAACTTTTGCTTGAACCACCTAAATTTGTATTTGTTTTTACAAAGTAAAGATGTTCTTATTTTTATCAACACATTGTAAGAAGAAAATACAATATTGCACCTATTTGAACATTTTAATAAGAAAAAAAAAGCATATAACCCAAATAATGGGTAGTAAGAAATGAATAAGAAAATTCTGATGGTGTGTTTGAATATTATTAATTACAAGACTAAGCAAAGGCATTGTTGTCACTTTCTCTATGATTATTATTCTAGTTAATTTAAAATGTAAATTTTGTCTTCTTTGCTAAACATTTTTAATAAATTGTTCAACCATATAGATGGCAAACAAGATAAACACTCAAAAAACATAACCATACAATCAATCGGTTGACTAATAACTAATATTAGACAGGGTAGGGTGTCTATCATCCGGGAAAATAAGGGAAAGCAGGAATTAGCCAGGAATTTGAAGTGATCGGGGAAAAATAGGAATAAGTCGGGAATTTGTTAAGTTACAATAAAAATCCAGTAAAATGTTGTTTTATAATGGTGTGCGACACTTCGAAAAGTCGAAAGTCAAATTTCCTTTGACTTCGACATCTACAATAACCTTCGCATATTCGAAAAATTTTGAAGGAAGGCTAAAACTTTGATAAATTATTAAACGATTTAATTTTATCTTACTAAATATTACATTTTTCAATATTTGATACTTTTAAAACAGTTAATAGAATTTTAACACTGACTAGTAATTTAACTAACACAACTTAAGCATGGATCAAAAACTAGTAAGTAAATGTTAATATAATATTATACTCACTATCGCCCACATAATTTTGTAAAAAATACCTATAAAGAAATAACACCATGGTCACTGGTATGAAGCAGAGAAAGCACTTTAGTTGTGCTATCATCGCAGCTCGCGTCTAATGTTTGGTTTTTAATATCCTATCACTTTGGAATTATCTGTGACAAATTTACGAGTGATTTTAACACACAAGATTTCCAGAGCTTCTTTGCATTTTCTTTATTATTCAAAATGATTGAGACGAAAAGTAGGAAACAAATGGTTTATGGTTTTTAATGAGGATTACTCCATCTAGATATCATATTCTGAAAATTGAAAAATGACACCTGGACACGGGAAACGAATCCAAAGGGCCCGGGTTCGATTTCCGTGTCCAGGTGTCATTTTTCAATTTTCAGAATAAAACTTAATTGGTAAGTTACTAAGCTTATCAGTAAGCCTGTGTGCATTATTTATTAATATAGTCTTTAGGTAACAAATAAGAAAATTTTCCTGGCCCTTGTTACTGACAAGATTTAGAAAAATAATTAATTTAAAAATTAAAAATAGCGTTAAGTGAAAACAAAATAATTAGATAGCTTCAACTTCGACTTCGACTTTTCTTTGCAAGTTTCAAGATTTGCTTTGCATTTAAAAAGTGGCCTTTGCACACCCCTATTGTTTTAGTCAAAATATGATACAATAATCATTAAATCAGTAAATTATGTGATTCAATCTGTCATTTTTTTTGTTTGTAGCTGTATAATATATTTTTAATTCCTAGTAAACAAATTTAAAAAACACGTTTATATACATTTAAAACTTATTATTATTCATAAACAAAGATAAATAGAATAGTGAGGGCGGGGATTGAATTTTAGGAACTAATCAGGGAAAAGGTCGGGGTTTTAATTGGTCAAGTTGAGTAGACACCATGATTAGACTAATTAATATTGGTGAAATTTATGAAAATTCAAGAATTATTGTGGAAGACAATTTATTAGTGTTAATTATTATTATAGTAATATTTAATCAATATTAGATTTAATACTAACTCAATTGTAAAATAGGCTAGCCAGTCTGTGCGACTGATAACTGTAAAGTAAATGATGACATACAAGACTTAGTGAATAGTACTATCATCGATAATTATTACATGATATTAAGAGAAATGTACTTTCAACCATGGTTCTAGTTTCAATCCCAAGTGTAAATTTTCAAAAATTGATAAAACCATTCACCATTATGTATATAATAATAGGTTTCCAATCACCTCACACCTCATCATGTTCCTAGGGTTTAATGTTCTAAAACCAACCACATGTCAGGAATAAATTATAAATGATTCTAAACCAGCGATAAGCAGTATTAGAGCTCTAAAACAAATTTCAATTGGAAAATTTAAAAGCTAGTGTTTTTTAAGGATTTTGATCTCAAAACTCATATGTCCTTGAGGATTCAAGGGTTCTATCCCTAGAATAAACTAGTTTAGATATAGTTCTTTACTAAACACAGATCTTTAACCTATACTTTACATCCATTACTTTTTCCAGCCTATGATCTGGGTCAGTTTTTTATTCAAGCCATATATTTTCCACTAACGGCTTGCTAGACCTGTTGTAGCTTCATATGCCTTATAATCTAACTTAAGACTAGGACAGGCACAACATTCAGTCCCCAGCTGTTAATATATCATTGTGAAAGGGTAAATCGACATTTCACCAATGATAAATTTTTTGGCTTTGCCGGGATTCGAACCCGGGACTCTTAGCTGAATAGGCAGACATGCTACCAATTGAGCTAAGGTGTCGGATAGCTCTTTAACCAGTGATGTGATATTGTTACTAGTACTCAAATAAACTATAATTGCTGATAGTCTCTTGGGTATTTGTATTTAATTCTTTGTTAGTCAAATTCACATCATAATTTCTCTGCTCTCCCATTCATGATGGTTGCCATTTAAAAGAAAATAAGGAAACTTACTAAATCAACTTTTTTATCTCATTACTCTTGAGCTCTTTTGTGTTATATTAATTTATCATCAATGCTCTATAGTTGTTGTATTGCCTAACAGTGTTGCCAACACGGCAAAACGAGCGTTCCTTATCTGGCTCTCCGTCCTCATGTTTGGAAACCCAGTGACGTTGCTTAGTGGTATGGGAACATGTGTTGTAATCTTGGGCGTTCTGGCTTACAACAAGGCGCAAGAATATGATCGTCTGAAACTGAGCAAGGTAATGAAACTCACCAGTTTGGTACTAGTGCATAGCTGCCAACTCTCCCATAGTATAATTTAAAAGAAACCATTGTATAGTATATTTTATTTAATAGTACAATTTTTACAAAATAATTAATTTATATATATCTATGTCATAGGCGAATTGGAAAATCTGGTTTATTTCATAGGGTGTCCTCATATTTCAATGAACCAGGTTAATAAGGAAATAATACTTTATTGACTTTCCAGGCTTATTGCAGTACATCCATGATAGTGAAGGTTTATTAAAAGTTTACAGTAATTAAGATTTTTCTTTTTCAACAAGCCTCTAAAGTATGGTTGCAGGGTGAGATTTAAAACCTCTTTAAGTCTAAGTGATTTACGATTAAAAAGGAAAAAAAAACATACAACTTTTGTGTTTAAGTCATTGTTATTGAAAAATAACAATACAAATACAAATATTTAGCATTCTTTTACAAAGAAATATAGAATTCAATTACATTGTGATATTTTCCAATACTTGTCATTTCACCTCCCTCTCTCCCTCCTTGATAAATATAGTGATGTGGCTGGCTACTCACCATTGTGATATGTTATAAAAGGTTCTAGCTATGGTGACCAAATTATATGTACGATGGCTAACGGCTTAAACTACAGTTAGCTCTTATTTTGTGTCAACTAAGTTGTGATTTTTTTCCCCCAGGATTCTGGAAATATTTTGACGAAAGTGCCAACCAAAGTGCGGAAAGTATAGGATTCTTCAGATCTCTTTGTGAAGTCATTCCATTATGATTCCAACTTTATTTTATGTGTGTTTTGTTGCTTTGTGTTTTTTTTAATATATTATTTTTGAATTTTAAACTGTATAGTTTCTTGAACAAAAAAAAAATTGTTTGAAGAACATTTTCTATTGCTTTCATTGACACAGATCATTATGTAAATAAAGAATATTTAGGAACAGAATACTGTCAACTGTATGGATAGTTTCTTGAACAAAAATAAATTGTTGAATAACATTTTTTATTGCTTTCGGTGACACAGATCATGTAAATAAAGATTATTTATGAACAGAATACTGCCTATGATTTGAATCTTTGCTGAGTTTGTGGAGTGACTATAAGCAGTTACAAGTTGTGTATTCAGAAAGTCCCGGAGGTACATAACTGGCTGGATAAGACAAAAGTTTTGTTTAAAATCATAGGGTGATGTAAAAGCAACGGAAAAAAAAACAAATTTCAGAATAATAACTTCACTTAATAAATTGACATTAAGTTATTATTTTATTATATTAAAAAGTTAGTATTAGCACTACGTCTTACTACCCGTCTGGGTTATACACACTTATGCTAATATGTAATGGTAGGGTGACTGTGAGATGAAATAGAGGCCCTACAGTTTAAAGTGGGATCCAAACCACGGTGGAGGCCTGGCATTCCACACATTCACAAGTTGTGATTAATACACGTATTGGGAAGAAAGTGCTTGGCAATCAGAAAAAAATCTGTGCCGGGACCAGGGATTGAACCCCGAACCCCCAGCACAGAAGTCTGACACCTCATCCCTAGACTGCCAGGTCACCCTTATATTAAAAACATAACCATCATGTTGTAAATTTTTATTTATCATCTGGATGGTATTAAAACATTGTCTGAAGTTTAAAATTTGTAAATAATTGGTGTTCTTTTGGTGCTAGCAAAATATTATTCAAATTTGCAACATTTGACACCAACAAGGTCATTTCATTCACTTAAGTTTTTAAAAATAATGGATCTTTATTTTGCACAATACGACTTATATTTGCTTTGAAGTAAACTAATAAGTTTGTGAAATCATAATTTTCAAAGTATTTGATTATAATAAACAAACATATAAAATTAGTTGAGAAATTAAAACTACACTTAACTAAAGTACATTTTTGACAACTTTCTTACAGGACAAAAATAAAATTACAATTTTTCTAAACTAAGGTTCAAATTTGACTTTTGAGATCTATGTTAAAAAAAATGAAGAGAGTGTCTCTCTCCTGAGCATCGCGCGATATCTATTGCACGCAGAGATTTGAAATTATAAAAATTATGTAACCTTCTTACAACAAGTAAACAATTAGAGGTTATGTCATTCACCACCCTGGCCCCAGTTGACTCGTCTCATCAAGACTGCTACTCTATAACACATCGCGCCACTGTCTAATATTTGACTGAGTCGAGACCCATGGTTCATTCCCCGTCATGAGTAGTGAGCCGCGCCCAAAGAAAAAGAACAATATGCACGAGCACACTGCGCTCTAGCGGCTATGTTCAGCAAACTCATAGAACTGTTCTTTCCACGTGCGCCTGGAGAGGTGTGGTATGTCCCATTATGTTCTAGATGCATGCTACCCCTTACCCTTCTCTCCCTCCTATTGTTCCCGCCCCTTGAGAACATGTGTTAGATTCATTGGATATATAAAGTAGGATTTTGTGATGTAGTCACATATTACATTCTGGCTTCAAGGTGAGCGACGTTGTCATAAGCTGATTAAATGTTAGAGTATTCTAAATTCCCTTTGAACTTATGAAATTTAAACTTATTGGTTATTAACATGGAATTCACATCTGATAGACTTGGTATATTTTGGCTCTTAAAGCCATGGACATATTTTAAATCTTTGCATGGCTAGTTCAAACCATATGTCCTATCTTTGCATTATTTTCTCTTTGGGGGACATTTGGTCAATGTGTTTTTACTTGAAATTTCAGCTTATCTGCCTAATGGATATTTTTTAACCCTTTGGGTACCAGCCATTTGGGACAATTATTAACTGATAGCGTCGTTCTTCAGTTCTACTTATTTTTATATTTTATGGGATTAAAATCATCTTGTTATTGATTGGGAGATTCTTTAATATTGTTGGTAATGTTTAAAAAGTGTATTGTTTGTTAGTTAAAGATGGGGCTGCAAGTCGGCAAGGTTGTACTATAGACCTTGCTTTAATAATTAAATGCTTGAGCAAGCCGCTTGCCGGCGTCGTCATCAAAATTAAAGTTTGAGGTTTTGGTGGATGATTTCAAATATAGTCCTGGTCAGTTGGGAGGGCGATAATTTAATGGAGCCATGTTGTCGTGGTTTCAACTAATTGAGAGCTGCCGAAAAGGTCAATAAGATAATTATTTTGTATTTATAAGATGGTATGCCTGATTAGTTATGAATGCCTACGATCTTTGCTTTACCTGTAAATTACAATTATGACAGGGTTGAGGATATCAAACAGTGATTGTTATAAAGGTCAATATAAAACATATTATATCATGTGTTTTTAGCCGCCGTTCATGGGCGAGCGTAGGTGTCTTGCAAGTATCAAATGTTGATTATCTATAGTTATGACTGGCGAGAGACAGTCCTGACAACTTGTCACGTCGGAACTTACCTTTCATTACTTATCTCATATTGTATAATGCCGTTTTTTAATTAAAGTACTTTCCATGGTTCATAAAACCTGTGTGTGAACATTAAAGCAGGTTCATTTCAAACTGATATTCAGCACCTAACGCTTTGAGCTGTCTCACTCGTCTCATCGGGTTGTATATTTGTTATTTGAATAAAATAACTCTCTAGTTACCATCACTGACTGTTATTTCTGAGTGATGATGGAGGGTGGGGGCTTACAATTAGTATTCCCTGTGCAAGGCCGAAATTTTAAAATTTAATTTACTTTCCACCTGCAATCACTAAACTAGAAATATTTCTCCCCTGGGTATTTCATCTAGTATTATATAAATTATTATTATTGCTGATCATGAAATCTATTTTTTCTTTTTTTTTTCCTAGACAGCACTGCCTGTTTCCAAAATTAAGAAACAAATCAACAAAATCCTCTCATCGATATCCAAAATATTAATGTCATGTTTTAAATTGTTATTTTATGGTAATATATATGTTGTTGCAGTTGCAACATCCTTATTTTCTGTGTGGTAGGTGATAGGGCGGGTGGATTATAAAAACAAGGCGCTTTTGGACATCCTCAAGCAATTCTTTGAAAATTTGATTTCTCTAAATTGGTGACCTGGTGGTCTAGGGGTAAGGTGTCAGACTTCTGTGCTGGCGGCCGGGGTTCAATCCTCGGTCCCGGTGCAGATTTATCTGATTTCCAAACCCTTCCTACACCTCTGACAAGACATCTTGTGAATGTGTGGAATGCCAGGCCGCCACCGTGGTTCGGATTCCACGTTAAACTGTAGGTCCTCCATTTCATCTCACAATCACCCTACCATCACACATTAGCGTAAGTGCGTATAACCCGAACGGGTAGTAAGACGCGGTGCTAATAATAATAATAATAATAATTTCTCTAAAAGCTATTTGGAATGATCTACTTCAAGTAAATTTTTGAATATGTAATTCCTGAGGACATGGGTGGACTGGGCTGCAAGTACATCGAGAGAGATTTCAATTAACAGATTTGATATGGACTTCTGCAAGCTGTTGTTACTTCAAGCTATTTGAAAACTATTAATTTATTTTTGAATGAATGCCTTTTAATAAACTACGAAAAATTCAAATAAATGTGTTTGATTGGTCATAATCCTAACAATACACCTTTAGTTGCATAATACACTAGTGTCTAGGGAGGTTAAAATAGGTATTAATTTATAACCACTTTGGTGGCCAAACGGTCTAAGGCGTAACTTGTGTTAGACTGACCTACTGATGACGAGATCAGGGTTCAAATCCCTGTTAGCTCTACTAATGGTGATTTTCCCTAAATTGTTATCCGCTCTCCTTCCACTCATATGAGGGTAGATTATCTCTTAAAAGCTTCCTTCCTCATCCTTACTCCATTAGAGTAATTATCATATACATATAACCTGAACAGTCAGATGTGCTGATAAAAATAAACAAGTTTTAACATGCTTTTAAATAATTATGGTCATTTGGTCTTTCAAACAGAGTACGACAATTCCCAAAATTGTATATATATATTTGTTGGTAATATAAAGGGTTATGATATATATATTAATTTTTATTCCTAACCATTTAAATATTTAGTCTGTTTGACCTCTTCCCTCCTTCCTCTATACAGACCGGGCATCTGCTTCGACAGAGTGAACCAACCAGGGGTCCTGAGATGGGAAAACTACTTCCAAAGAATGTATAAAATGTTTTCCGGAATTTGAGCTAGCCAATCAAATAATTTTATTTAAATTATTATTTTGTTATCTTTCACTATGAGGGGTATGTGGGTATTACAAGCCCTGCATTGCACCCACATTTTAATTTACTCACCAAATTCCTTATTGCAGAAAAAAACGATATGTTTGACGATTATCTGTTAGTCCTCTTCTAATGCTATGTTACTCTTCGTGGGTTTTATTTGATTCTTTATTGAATTAATATTATTCTGCGAATTAGTTGAAAGAGTTTTTTAAATTTTAGTTTTTATTCTTGTAAACATAATTTTTCTTCTTCTAATGCGGCTTTTTCTGGGTTGTCTAAGATTAAAACAATTTAAAAGTATAAGCTAATTTTGAATAATAACTCGTACTAATGCATTTTTTAGCTGTTTTTTACGTAAGATACCGGAAGAGAGTGGTTTTTCATAAAATAGAACCTACCGTATGTATTGATACGTAAACAGAGTCTACACTAAGTGTTGTTTGAAAACTTTGTTCTAATGGCTTTGATAAACAACAAAACAAAAATACATTATTATGAATGACAAACAAATTGTTGCTTTATTTATACCTGGCTTACTTTTTAGTACTCATATGTGCTAGCAATTAGGTGTTTCTAATTATTCCATATATCAGTAGGTTGTTAAGATTTATTTTATTTTAAATTATTATATACAAATAATGTTCAACCATTTTCACGTCTGCTGAGTAAGTTTCAACACTCGTTGCAGCTAGCTCCACAACAGATTATTGTCATCTGAACTATAAAATGGCCTCATAATTTATTTTGTACGAATACATTCTAATTTCAAACAAACGTCAAGATAATATTGTGTTCTCTGACTATCCTGGTCTCGAATATACACAGGGTGATTCGTAATTGTAGGGAACATTGCATTTATCATGTAGGCCTATACACTATTCTATTCACTCACACATTATACAACTTGTAGCGTGTCCCAGTGAAGATAGGCAACACCTCTAAAGTAAATACTGCGCGGCACTGGTCAAACTAATTCCTAGTTGGTTTACGTTGTCCCAGTGAAGATAGGCAACACCTCTAACGTAAATACTGCGCGGCACTGGTCAAACTAATTCCTAGTTGGTGTACGTTGCCCCAGTGAAGATAGGCAACACCTCTAACGTAAATACTGCTCGTCACTGCTCAAACTAATTCCTAGTTGGTGTACGTTGTCCCAGTGAAATGTCCCAGTGAAGATAGGCAACACCTCTAACGTAAATACTGCTCGTCACTGCTCAAACTAATTCCTAGTTGGTGTACGTTGTCCCAGTAGTTATAACGTTAACATAATTTTGTGGTTTTTAAATGTCCCAGTCAATACCGTAAGATTCGTGACGTCACAGGTTATGAATATAACCGGTCATGTTGCGTTACATTGCTTGTAGCATTCGATGAATAAATTATTAATTAATAACATGATAATTGACATTTTACACCTTATATATTAATTGCGTTTCTTTATATTTTATAATGTCTTGAAAAGTTGAATTTTAATTGAGCTATTTGCAGTAGACCTATTAGTTGACACATCTGAGATAGAGTCAGTCCAGACACTTTCTACCCCCTCTTGAAAAAATTTCCTTCTCAAGTAGCTCCTAAGAACATTTCAATCCTTTCCAACCCCCAGACACTCTCCTAAAACCCATCAACCTCCTTGCGGACACGTGTTTGATGCAGATACACTTAACGTAACCTTGACGTAACGTGAAAGTTGTCCAAGGAAGGAAGTTCACGTCACAAGGTAAGTGTACAATGTGTTGTAGCCAGCCAATCATGTTGCAATCAACGTCAACGCGGTTATTTAGCGGTACCTAATCCTGTACAAATATTCGAAATTTAAAATCCGAATTCGACTAAGATTCGTATCTGATTCGAAAATTTAAATCTGAACTGTTTGAAATATTCGAAACTAATTCCAAATCTGATTTGATTCCACAGATTCGAATTAGATGTAATTTAATTTGAAATTTAAATCTAAAAGTCAAACTTTGAATAATTTAACTAACATCGATCGATATTTAATTAAAATACATTAAGAAATTCATGATAACATTGATAACATTTCAGAATGTTCCTGTGGCCGTATTTACATTTTGTTTTAATGGATCGACTAATATTTTACTCGGCCATAGAAATTGCGAGTTTTATAACATATAATACAGGTAGTTTATCGTTTGGACGCAGTTTTTATGGCCTTAATTTTTCCGTAGACTCTTATTTAAATTAAAAATATAATTTAGCTTAATATTGAACTTGATTAGCAAAAAAAGAAGATTGGAAAACATTTCGAAACATTTTCATTAAAAAATATTTTACTCTGATTTGATTTAAACAAAAATTCAAACCCATGAGATTCTGTTCGAGTCGAATCCAATATTTTCAGTTTCCACTATTTGTTTATAGTGTGCAGACGTGGCATAGTTCGCGAACATCAAAGAGTCGTGGCCTGTAGTAAAGTAGTCAAGCAGGGATCGGCCTTAGAGGTGTGCGAACGGTGCGGCTACACAGAACCCCTCGGTTTGGGGGGGGGTCCCACGCTTACTTAGGTGATAGAGGGGCAAAAAACCAGTTTGTGTGGGAAATATTTTATTTACGCACTCGTGTGTTGTCAGAGTGTAAAAGAAAAGAAAAACATAATTATGTGTTTTGGTTTATTGGACGAGTGAAGCGAGTTCTCAATTTTAACTCCACCAATTTGCATTTGTCTGTCTGTGGGAGATATGTCTCACGATAACTTTTGAACGTATTGACTGATTTAATTATTACCTGAGACAGTTGTTCTTTAAGCCTCTATGCAGATTAAGTTCGTTGGGGGAAGAAAATCAAACTTTATGG
>CABFVZ010003109.1:57238-69055 GCA_902151445.1 Timema monikensis
GGGGGGGGGGGGGGGGGTTACACAATGTATGAAATCGTGCTCTTTAGCATGCTCGTAGTGAGCATGCGGAAGGAGCATGCTGGAGATCCTTTAAAGAGCACGTCTCAATGCGCGCGCATACACGTGGATCCAGTTCTAGAGCGCAGATCCAAAATCAAGCAGTGTTATATTTTCCGTGCTCGGGGTTCCTCTTCTGCATTGATGTCCTGTGGCGTTGTAGTAGTTTGCTGTAGACTGTAGGCCCCCTACTGTATTTTAATTCAAGTATGGCTCTACGGTGGAGTGAAGGTGAACCTGATCTCTGGACTTCATCTTCTGAAAATTACAAAATCATGAGCTAATAGTTGGCTTTATTGGTAGGATACATATTTAATTTGCCAGCAAACACACTCCTTTCAGGAGAGATGCAGTAATTGAACTGGCCACATTCTAGCATGCTCTTTAAAAAGCTCAGAGAACAACTGTGAGTATGCTCCCTCCGTGCTAGCCAAGCAGCATGCTTCTTGCCTAGCACAACTTCACGCATCGTGTGAACCAACCATAAGAGTTGGTGAGAAATCAACACTTTTATGTATAAAAACAGTGCTTATAGCATTTATTAATTACTTTTATTTACTTTTTAAGGTATAGATGCAAGATACTGTAGTAACATCAGGTTATTAACTATTTTTTGTGGTGTGGAGAGGAGTGGAAGGTGCAACTACGAGGGAGGTAACTGGGAGCCTGCAAACAAAGTTTGCCCAAAGGCCCCCTGAACTATCCAGACACTTGTAAAACAAAAAGTAGGAGATACATTTACGGTATCTATATGGGCCCATAGCTATCCTAAGACTACAAAGCCACCAGTGCAAACCATGGATACTAGAGGGCACTGGTGAAATTTTTAGTAACTAAACAATGAACAATCAAAATGTCCCCAAACAGGGATTTTCTCCCCAAACCTTGCGACACTGATCAATATATAGGCTCTAAGACATTAAGTCAAAGATTTTAACTCGAATTACTGGCCTAATATTGTTTTAGATAATCTTCTAACTTTATTGGAAGCTTTTCAAGTTAAATGTCTTATGAACAAATGTCCTTTTTGATCAATTTGAATATACATCGATATATGTTTAATTGATATTTGCGGGGTAAATTCAACCCCCAAACCTCCAGGACCCACCCCCTCCTTGGTGACACGAACTTAATGAAGATGCACTTTACATCAACTTGACTGGCAGGTACAAAAGATACTAAAAGTACTCTTATTTAATCATACGTTAGCTCATGTTATATGGTGATGTCATTTTTCATCGATAGTATCAATGCCTACCAAATAACACTAGATAATAAAGGAAAACTATATAAATTTTGACAGCAGAAAAATATGTTAGAATTTTTTTCAAAGTTTTTTTTTTTTACCAGAAACCGTCTGTAGATTATGTACTTCTGCCCGAAATACCGGAGCGAACAGAAACATGAATGAAGAACCGCCTCCGGTTTGCCGGTAATTTATGCCGCCTAATAGTCCAGCGAATCCCGGAGAGGCTGCCGTCCACCAATGAGAGAAGGAGATGGGCGTGGCTTGATGCCAGGTTCTGTCATGGCGGCCCGCTACTAGTTGTAATAGTAGTAGTAGTGACTCACACATCAGTTCTACTCCGGCACTTTGGGCGAGTGTTCCGACCGGTTGTAATTCTCGGTAGCTCTAAACGAACTTTGGGAGTGAATACCCGCGCCGGCTCGTTGCAAGTTGTTTTGCGAGCTGACGGTTTCGACCGCGGACTCCGAGTGCTTCCCGTGAATTCTTCAGAAGATGTCCTCCCCACTTACGGACCGGATGCTGTCGAGTTGCGATAGGATGGTGTCCCATCTCGTGTCTAGCTCGGTAAGTTACCTACCTCTGGCTGGCTCAGTCCGACCACGATATTGGCGATAAACACGGTTTATCGGATGTAATAAGAATGGTCTGATAGACCGGTTTAATTACCGTGGCAAGCCAACGTTGTCCAACAAGTTGTTAAAAACAAACAATTTAATGTGCTTTGTAAAGCGTCTATACATCATTTTACAAGCTGTTACTTTCTAATTTAATTTAGTTTGTAAACATGAACTTAATGTGGGCGGTTAAATACAGATAAAAACATATCGAGTGGTTTTAATTAGACTTGGTTTAATTACCGCTATATATTCGGCTAATGCGAGAATTTAATTTGCATTCGATTAATATTAAAATATAAACGTTTTTACTGAAGAATTATTTTCTCATTAAATGGAATTTCACAACTTTTTTATTAATCAAATAATAGCACAGTTGTAGCTTTTGATAGTGTTCAAATGAACGCAAGGAATGTTATCCTGAAATAAAACTATAGACTCGAAATGTTATGTACAACTTTAATGACATATATGTTACAATAGCTTTGTTTTAATATATGAATGATAGGCTATGCTGCGATAGTTATTTTACTAGGATATATTACTACTACTATCAGTAGTAGTAGAAGTAGACCATAATAATTATTGTTTGTTAGACGTGTTGTTTTGTCTCCCTCCTTGCGTAAATAGAATATAAAGATTTATTTATTTAACCTAAATGTCTATTTATTTTGACATCTCTAAGGTGGGTGGAAGGGAACGTGAATTATGGTCCATATTTTTGCAGTTTTTACACTAAAATACTTTTTTGCCAAAATAAATACAAAAATTGCCTTTTGTGGATACTTTTCGTTTAATTTTTTTTTACACATAGGCCCCCTAGTAATTTCAACAGGTAGCCGTCATAAGGATATTAGCATTTGAACAGTACTTTTAGAATAATTTAAAAAAAGCGTCTGTTAAAATTCCAGTCACTATGCCAATGAAAAACCAACAATAACTATTGATATTGTTAAGTGAAGAACATTAAAACTAAGAAGCAATATTGGATTTATTTTGCCCAAATATTTTTGTTGTTGACAAAAAACACTAATTTAACTCGTGTTCCCATCAACCCTGCCTTAACTAGCATTTAGATAACCAGGTAACAAAATAATGATTTATTTACTAATATTTTAAAATTAAAAGAAACACTGAATGTAAATATTAATAAAATAGCCTACATCTAGTAGATATTTACTAATTTTGAAAGATACTTTACTTCATTGTTGGCCCCGCAGTTCACGCCGTCAAGACGATTTTTTCTTTGCATTGACTATCCAGCTCTGGTAGCTTTGACAGTTCGACTCTTAGTCAGGTCGAAGTTACTTAGTCCTTACTTGATGCGAAATCAATGTTGTGGTACGAGGGATTCTGAAGTGCGGTACTAGGTGCTGACTAAGCCTATCTTCCGATTGTGCTCTAAAATAGCTTTAAAAACAATAATATCCCGTACTTCAACAATTGAATGGTGGCTATAGTACTGTAGATAAAGTTTGATTTTCATAGGAAGCCTCTTATTTGAAAATTGGAAGGTAATGTTGACACGATGAAAAACATTTTTTACTAAAAATATTTACATTCTTAGTACGTTTAATTAATCATATAAAGAGAAATGATACAGTTATCCGTAATAAAGTATTATCGGAAGCTTTGATAACTTTAAAGATTAACTTTATTTAATTAATTAATAAAATAAAAACAGTTTTTAGATTGCCAAATTTTAATGACTTTTAATCAACAACGTCGGTAGTCAAAGTAGACTTCTTATAAAAATAAGATTTTTTATATCTTTAATTTGTACCCTTATTTTTATATGGTTTATAACATTAAATAAGTTTATTATGATTAAATAATTAATTAAGTTTTGAGGGGGGAATTGAACTCGCCAAACGCCCCTCTCCACCCATTTTAGAGACTTTTTTTAATGGTTGTGTATAACTGTAGACCTTTTGAATATCGAGGAATAATCATGGTCTTAAAATACTTTGTTTTAGTTCTAGACTCAAATCGTAAGAATAAAGTTTTTATTAAAATTAATTTAGTTTTAAGGGAGTAAAATTCCCAGCTTCCCCCTCTTGAGCTCACCACTGAAAATAGTCTCTTGCCCTACTTCATATAAAGTTCTGAGGAATGAAAGAGAGGTTAGGGAGTCCGCGAACATAAGCAATTTATAAAAAAATCTTTTTAAGTTTTGTGCAAAATAAAAGTGATTTTAAATTCATACTAATTTAGGGTTTCTACCAAGTGTGCTGAGAAATACAGGGGATGTCAAGGAAGGCGCCGAAAAATATAAGGGACATATAGAATACTTTGAAACATCGGATGTATCAAACGTGCCATCCTGATAAAAGGGTCTAGTACCTATATTCCATTCACGATAGTTTTTTACCTAGATGACAGTTCGAAAATCACATGTTTAGGTTTTGGGCTGCCAACACTTGTAAAAGATCACAGTTTTGTTATAAATGTAAAGATCTTTAATTACCTGTTATATATTACATTTAAAATAACGTAAACTTAAGTTTTCTCATACTATTTAATTTTTTAAAATAATTTCTGTTTATCCAACTCGAAACAATATTTTTAACTTAATTAAAAGCACTTATTTTTCATTTTAGAACGTTACTGATTTTGTGTAATATAGTGCACACATCAATAACTTTTAATACAGGCATCGTATTTACTTGGAAAAGAGAAAATTGTCATTTTTTTTACATACAATAAATGATTTTATGATTATTTTATCGTATTTTGAAATATTTAACTGAATAAAATATTTTCATCAACTGCGTGTCTGCATCATTGTAAAAAACTTGTTTACCGTTATGTTCAATCATATGGTTTAGATTCGTCAGTCGCCATTTTGAAGCTATGTTCGTTAGAAGTTTTTGTGAAAGTGGTGTTAATATTTTTTTAAGGGGAATAAAACTATAAATAAACTTTGTGTCCGACCTCAAATAAATATATAAATAATATTGGCCTAAATTACTGTGGTTAACTATCACATTAATATATTACCATTTGTTTTCATTACAGTCATCCAAAGTGATAGATGTCAGCTGTTGGTGTAGTTCTATATTAGGGATTACTTCTAGTAACATTTCGAGCTGTCATCCAGGTAAACTTAGCTCGTGAATGACTTATAGAACGGAGCTAGTATGTGATTTGTACTTGATTCATCAAGTTTATAAATATTGGTATACAAAATAATACTATATAATAAATTCACTTTCAAAGCTATAAATTATCTGTAAAGATAAAAAAAATGCCGGTATTGTATAGAATAACCTTACTTTCTGAAATTGAATCTTTAGGCAAAGTGAAAACTGGACTATGGTTCGTGGAAATGTCATAAAATATTTTCTTTCTTACACAAGAATACAAAATATATTATCACAATTCAATCTTCATAGGGCGGTATTTTTTTTAGAAAATACAAACATATTTCTTGGGACAAAACATTTTACTGTATTTTTAGTGGAATTCTAAATGCATTGATAATATTAATCAAAAGTGATAGGTGCATATAAATTGGCCTGACGTATGAGTACGTGAAAGTAAATATATTAACTTTTCTAGCTGTCAGATAAGGATGGCCCTTGCTATGAAATTTGGGCTGTATTTACAATTGACAATAATATTAAATCCCATTAAT
The DNA here is from genome assembly GCA_902151445.1 of Timema monikensis. Classification (NCBI taxonomy): domain Eukaryota; kingdom Metazoa; phylum Arthropoda; class Insecta; order Phasmatodea; family Timematidae; genus Timema; species Timema monikensis. Next base: position 62,796 of record CABFVZ010003109.1, read on the forward strand.
TTAAGTGAAAAATGGCAATCTGAAAATGGAAATCGAACCCAAGATCACTTAGTTTTTGAATTTGATTCACCTATCAGGAATGATCATGTGGACAATCATCACGTATCAGTTTGTGTAACTCATTAATTAAGCTGTTTATGTTTCTCATAATCAAAACTCGTGTAATTTTCCATCCACATGTACCTATAAATATGTTTGTAAATTAACGAGTAGGCTACATTTTAGCTTTTCACAACAAACCTAATTCTTGCATATCTATAATTTATTTTATTTTCATCTTGTCTAAATAATAATAATAATAATATTAAGCACCGCGTCTTACTACCCGTTCGGGTTATACGCTTTAAGTACTAATTACGCTAATGGATTAGGAATTGGGAAGGTTTTAATTAGAGGAAGTGAACCCGCATTTGCGTGGAGGGAGAGTGGAAAANCCCCCCCAGTTCACCCGATCGAGATTCGAACCTTTATCTCCCCGTCCTCAGCAGTCGAGCTAAACATCTTGTCTAAAAACTTCTTGAACATCATCTAATAAATTAACACAATGAAGCCCGCTTAGGTGGTGCATGGTCTAACTCGCTACTCTCGTGTTAAACTGAACTACCGAAGACGGGGAGATCGGGGTTCGATCCCGATCGGGTGCACTGAGGGTGAATTTTATAAATTGTTTTCCACTCTCTTTCCACGCAAATACGGGTGCACTACCTTTAATTTTAATCTTAACCTAAACTTTACCAATCCCCAATACATTAACGTGATTAGTACACAGACGTATAACCTGAACGGGTAGTAAGACGCGATGCAAACTCTGACACATATTAATAATCCTCTACTTTGTAATAAATTTATAGGAATAAGACTGGAATAGGATTAAGCTGGTATTGAGACGAGTAAGTTATTTTAGTGCTCAATTTAGTTAATTACTAGGAAATATAAAATATCAATATTGGAATGTCTCAATTCTTGGTATATGTATTGTGAATAATGCATATCTCTAATTTGTTAGGTAACAAAGAAAACCTATTTCTGACATTCATACGAAGTGAAAACCATTGCGTGCGTGACCAGTGTGTGTGTGTGTGTGTGTGTGTGTGTGTGTGTCTAACAGTCAGAATAAAACACCGACACCATCAATGATGGCCAAATCAAGTTTTTCCTCTGTAACCTACGTGGAGTCCAAATCTCGTCCAATTATATAAGCATACACCGGCACCAATATTTCAAGCATAGGCGTGCGCTGTAGGCACTCCCATAGCCACACACGCAAAAAAAAAAGAGGAAAAAGTTGGAGTGACAAAATAATGAAATACCTTTTTTATTTTTTAGAAACCGCGTTGGCGGATATAGGCCTACCAAGGGTAGTGGTTAATGTAGGCTTGAAATCCTGTTATACCCTGATTTTGGTAGGAGGAGCAGTATCTGGTAGTTACTAAAGTTATTAAAACAGTTTTAGTATATTCATACACCAAGCTATGTTATCTGTAGCTGTCACTTTTGATAAATATTATCAATACCTATAAAATAATAACAATAATATATAAAAATGCTATCAATGTTGGCCGCAAAGAAATATATGTTTGTTTTCCAAAAAATAACTTTTAACATGTATTCTTTCATGTTATTAATTTATTGTAATTATTGTTAAAAAAGAAAATAAAACCTTTTCAAGAGGGGGTGTGGGGCGTTTATTCCTCCCCCTTCGTCTTCCAACTAGCGCCCCATCTGTTACACCCTTCGCACGCTTATGATTACAATAGTTTGCTGTGGACTTTACGAATCATTATTGTAGCTTGTATTTTACAGTGTAATTAAATCAATTAGTAAAATCTACGTTTTAGATAGTATTGACTAAATAAACTTTGTATTAACAAGTATGCTAAAGCTTTTCCTCGTTTTGAAAACTTCCAAGAATGAACATAATTTTCACATTTAATTTGATGATGATTTAAAGAACTAACATCCCACATCAGTACACGTTTAGCCTATATCATCCCAGTTTTTGATATAGGCTTTATCTGAATTCTCTACTTATGTTTTGATATTTATATCCTTGCCAGTTGCATTGGTAATCACGTGATCGTGTATATCCGTCCAAATTGTCACCAAGGATGCCGTTGCACCCTCCACACGTCCTTGAGTTCAAGGACGGAAGCAATACTACGTGGTCGTCACGTCCTTGGTGCGCTGTTTGACCAGCAACTGTTTTATTATTCTGTTTTCGTCTTCTAAAGTTCAGAAGTTTATTTATGTTGGTCGAAATTTTGAACTAAAGCAGACACGTTTTATAATATTAGGAATTTGGTTATTTCATAAAGTTGATTGATAAATCAATCCACGCCTACTAATTTATCACAAAAAGTAGAAAATTGTATTTTGCATTTATAATTTTTCTTAAACAATAGAAAAACAGTCGACGCGAACAATAAAATAGATTGCTATTAAACGCTTTAGGCTATTTATTTTGATTAGGTCTGATAGATGGTGTTTGACAAATTCTCTAAGATCTTGGTCGGTAGCAAATACCTTTAGTATCTATCATAAGGTATTTGGTAGCACAACGTTCCCAAGGATGTAGCAAGGCTCGTCGCTGTTCGAATTGGCTGATGCAGTCTTCGATAAGAAGTGCGCGGGGAAAATGAATTCATCAAGTTTATAGCTAAAGGATCCTCCAAGGATCCTCGAGACTTTTTGAATACGGCCATACATAATTATGGAATACTTTTTTTTTTTTTTTGAAACGCCATTCTAGGTATTTTCTTTAAATTAAACTCATTTGTTTACTTTTTTGAATGTCAGAAACATGTTATAGTCATTACCTAACGCTGCTTATTAACAATAGACACACAACAAATTGGGAAACACTAATATTAATATTCACCCTTCCTCCTCCACCCATCCATCAAGTAGCCTAATTAACTAACTAGATTGCGCACTAAAATGCCTTATTCGCCTCGGTATCATCATCGTCCTATTCCATTCCTATAATGCTTTTTAATTTATTACCACGATGTATCAAAAACGTATATAATCTTCTACTCAGTACAAATTACGAAATGGTTTCAAAGGCAGTTGGCGGTGAGTTAGCTTGGGCGAGTCAGTGCCAGGTAATGAGGGCACTAGGACAGTGCTGACTAGTCAACCGACGTGATAAACATGGTGTAGAGGAGAGCATTGGGGTTAAACTAGGTCTAATATTGCGACATCACTACGCTGTAAGTACCTCCTTAGGTGGGACAATACAAGCTTCATCGGGGACACACAAACTATACCTTGGATTGTACATTTGGAGCATCTGCATGAACATATTTTTTTGCGGCCAATGTTGATAATATTTTACAAGTCATTTAATATTATTCTGTATTTATCGATATAAACTATCAGAATTGACTGCTGTAGATTACATTGATTGATGTATGAATGCGGGAAAGTATAGATCATTTAGCTTGTTCTTTCTAGTTGTCATCTTATGTTCATTGGCGAAAATATTTGGGTATATGTTTTACTACTTAATTTAATAGATAAACTTGCACTTAAACAATGATGCCAACTATCACGAAATAACCAGTGAATTGGCTACAGTAGCCCCATGGCTTCTTTGGTGCTGACTGACAGCTCACAGCTGACTTCTGACAGTCAACATTTAAGTATATACCTAAAATTTTGACCGTCAGAAGTGACAGCTGCTAAACACATGTTTTTGCAGATCATATGGTTTGGCGTAGGGATACATAATTTTGTCTGGTAACTTTTCAAAACTTTTAGCTGTCAGCTGTGAGCTGTCAGGCAGCACCAAAGAAGCCATAGGGCTACTGTACAACGAGATATAACCATTCATATTCACAGTCCCACCAAAATCATCCTATACTGACTGCCTACTGAAGCATAGAATATTTGGGTAGTGAGATGAGTCATGATATCTGCAAGAAAACTGCGTGGTAGAAATCGTTCGTGTGAAAAGAGATACTCTCTTATAGAACCAAAACTTGTGGTAAGCCAGACGCGCGCTAGTTATCAGGTACGTTGAAAAAATTAGTGTGAAACGGCACTTATCACCATCAGCACTCTTTGAGTCCGTGTACGCGGAAAGATTTGCGTTGCATGACGGGAGCGAGCACGAAACGGTTCTCAGCCATCACACGTAATACGGACTGGAATGCCAGTGATGGGGATAGCAGGGTTTGAATCTAGTCAGAGGTGTATTAGCGGGGTATTTATTACCGTAGTGTTTCTTTCGTCTATATGTGGTTTGTCCCATACATTAATCAATTAAAACCTGCATCAGAGGGGACTGGGATATATGTCAGGTTTATCCAGTTTGGTTTGCCAGTAACTGGGAGGTTTAGAATTGAATCCCTGCGAGGTGCATTGAGGTTTTATTTTCCTAAATGTTTTCCCTCTTAGAAAATGCGGATACGTTTCCTCTAAATTCTGAACCTTTAATCCTTAGCCTAATAACGTGGTTAAAATGCGTATGGCCTGGACGGGTTGTAAAAGCTGTAAAAAAACGTTCAAAACATTAAAAATTTAACTTAAAATAAAAAATATAAACAGCAGCGAAAGAACTATGGCAGCCATTTATTTATATTGCCAGTATACTTGTCAAATAACAGACATTATTGATAGAATTATATTTTCTTTTAAAATATTACTTCTCTCATTTAATTGCTTATGCCCCATTCACACAAGTGATGTTTATCTAGTTAATTCAGTACTGAATTCAATACAAGGCAACTATTACCGTGTTAAATACCAACTAGCATGGTGACACACAGTATTTTTTATTTATTTAGCACCGCGTTTTACTATCCGTTCGGGCTATACACTTAAGTAGGCTTACTTATAGAGCTAATGGGTTAGGAATCGGTAAGGTTGAATTTAGAGGAAGTGAACCCGCATTTGCGTGGAGGGAGAGTGGAAAACCATTTAAGGGAAAACCACCCCAGTTCATCAACCTAGATTTGAAGCTCAATCTCCCTGTTCTTGGCAGTCTAGCTCAACACTAAACTAGTGTGTTAGCTAACTACGCCACAGAGGTGGGTTGACACATAGTAAAACAAATAGTAATTATCCTAGAAACTTGTGAGTAATCTCGTTGTAGAGCAGATCATAGTTTCCCGCGATGTTTGGTACAAAAGCATGAGCAGAAGGAATGCATATAGGACCTAGTTAAGCTATATAGGACTATTATCTTATATTGAACAGTTATTTTCCAATCTTTCGAACAAAAGTAAATAGAAACATCCTCGAAATCAAAAAAGTTACAAAGAAGTGGTTTTAATTAAATATTTGAGTTGAAACTCTATAACTTTCAAGATAAAATCAACATTTTAGTTTAAGTTTAAAACAAAATAATGAATACTTACATTTTGTGTTCAGTATTTAGAGGTTTTACAATAAACCAAACACATATTTTTATGACATAATTTTACTAACTTAGTTAGGTATAGATTAGCACTATTAAAACATAAATAAATTAAGTTCCAAAAAGATATGTAGGGATAGCCTACAATTACAGCATATTTTATGTATAGATGGGCCTATATACACATTAAGTATCGTGATTTTATATAAATGATATTATTTAAAAAAAGTATTACATTTTCTTATACAGAAAAAGTCAAAACTTTGAAACACAGGCCTAAATATTATGCTGCAAAGCTTTTGAATTGAGACTACGGTATTTTACTGTATATATTGCGATAGCAGTAAAAAATATATATATTTTTAATTATCACCTAGTATAGCCTACATGTATGTTACTTGTAAGCAAAATTAAAATTTAAGAATGATTATAAATAAACATAATTTGTTAATTCCATAATATCTTTCAATTTATGGTCAATATATAAACGTAATGGGAGCAGGCAAAGTGATAGACAACCAAGCGGTCGACACGAGAGAACAAATCTGTAAAAAGACCAACTGCTAGACACCCAGAAACGACATGGACCAAGTGATCGACACGAGCTGGACCATGTGATAGACAAGCTCCCATATAAGAGGACAAAGTGATAGACAGCCAAGCGGTCGACACGAGAGGACCAACTGCTCGACAAACATCGAGATGAATCCAGTTAAGAGTGGCTCAAGTGACAGACAAGTTATTTCATAACTAACAAAGTGATAAACATGGGCTTAGAGAGTTGGGTATAAGGATGGTCTGGATGCTCCTAGAAATTGCTGCCCTCCCGACACCCTAGATTCAATTATCCCAAAAAGGGTGAGGTCCACTTATATGTGTATAAACTTAAACCATCGTG